>JAMBLF010000687.1:0-207872 GCA_030578115.1 Leucoptera coffeella | reverse complement strand
TACAATGGCTATTTAATAACATAATAACGCTGACTAAACTTACTTATTACTAACAAAGCTAAAATTACTAGGTTGCTTACTTATAACTCGGTCGATAGACTTGGTCTATCCCGTTAGGGACTTAGAGACGTGAATATAAATATGAATATATGAATATGAACACACAAAGGCAACATTACGACATTATAAGTTTTATATTAGTTTTAGAACTACACATGTCTACGTAGTATAAAACGTAGTATAACATTTTCAATACTTTCGGAGTTTCGCCTATCCTGAAAGAGATGTATGTACGTGAATTTATATGTTATTGATATCATTTTGCTCATTACATAGCGTATGTCCTTTCTCAGTTTTAAAGTTTTCCATAGCTTTAATATTTATCGAGAAAAATATCTGGATATATAACGATTACCTCCTGTAGAGACAAGAATAAGCTAAAATAGTTTGTTTTATTACAAAATATGAGTAAGGGAATGGGTAATAAAAAGGGTAATGGAGGGGCCATTGTTAATACAGTTGTATGTTTTGAGTATTTATAACAAATACTGTTTATTACTATCTATCTCTATTGAATACCTTTGCTATTGTTTTAATGGAAGTGAATAGTTTAATAATAATTTCATCTCCAAATACTAGTTGAATGACTCATGTGTTTTTTATTATACTTATTTCCAGTGAAATATTTTATTGCAGGTTTTTTGTCAAAAGTAATGGAAAGACAATGGAAGCTAGTTACCATTCTATTTAGACTGTGATAGGTTAACAAAATGTATTCAACATGTTGGTATTAGATTAACCCTTGTAATATTTATAAACGGTGATAGTAATAAACAGTATTTGTAATAAATATTCAAAACATACATACACATCACGCCTGATTCCCTGTAGAGGGGTAGGCAGAGATCACGTATCCCCATTTGTCCCGATCCTGGCAGTTCACTTTCGCTTCATTGCCACTCATACACACTCGGCGGTAATAGGTACTCCTAACGTCACCTTTATTCGATATAGCGTCTATTTGACGGTTATATATCTTATGGAAATAGGCCGATGTAGAAAATGAAACTTGTGATTAGTAGAAAGGTTGAGTTAGTTGTAGCTCAGTGATAAATCTCATGTACTTCATCTCATTACTCCGCAAGGATTACTAGTCTAGAAGGAAAAGTGTATTGCCTGAATTTACTTCATTACATATGTAGGCCTCAGCATGCACGTATAGAATTTCATGTTCAAATCCAATAATATCTTTTTTGTTATATTTGTATTTTTTGCCTTTCAACTAGTTGAAATAAGTGCTTCGAATATACGGAAACTATGTTATACTATAAATCACATAGTAACAGTATATATAAAAAATGTGTTAATCTATCTTACAATGAGAATTTTGACATTTAAATAAATATGATAATAATATATTCTCCTTAATGAATTGATAACGGAATGTTGTGATTCGGAAGAAGATGTAGAGAACAGGATTGAAAAGGCCATCATTTGATAATTTAAATATAACAAAGTTCAACAAACACTTTTTCACAAAAACCTTCATGACATAAAGCATCATGAAAACAGTGAAACGTCTATATCTATCCCTTTCACACTTTCACCAACAATGGCGCCCCCTGCTTCTAGGGTATAAAAACCCATACATCCAGTGATATTCACCAGTGCCATTCGAGCAGTCGAAGGGTGCACGCGTGTCTCGCATTAGCCAGCGCAGTCAACGCCAGTGGTTCAGGATGGAAGACGCCGTATTGTGGGGCATGGTGGCGCAGTTCGTGCTCCGCAGCTACCTGCAGGAGGAGGTGGAGGGGCAGCCCCCGCAGCGGCAGAGGCAGGCTGCGGAGAGACTGCGCCGCGCGCTGCTCACCGCCCAGCGAAGGCTCCAGGACTCTCTCACGGTGAGAGCTTTTTAATTACCTCTATCTACATACAACGCTTCATGACTTGTGTATACACATATACTATTGTGGCAGGGCAGAGGCTTGAGTGCCTATTTCCGAAATTTCGAAGGTGTGTGTTATAAGTCTCTCAAAGCCCGCGTTTCACTAGATAGATCGGCGATACCTATATCTACTCTATGTACCTATTTATCGTGTAGTAATCACTAGTCTTGGAACTCACGAAGATATTACCTCGTTATTTAGTTGTATATAAATATGACTGAAAGTTTGAACTATACCTTGGTTAGGCAATTGCTATTATAAATCTACTTGTCTATGTATTGTATGGTATTCTCTAACGGTCGTTTCCTCTCTTGCAGCGTGGGTGCTGGTGCCCGAAGGTCCCCGGCCTGCCCTCTGTCGTCGCAGCGACCCTCTCAGAACTCTCTCAACACCTTCACGACACGGTCTTCGAGGAGGAGACGCAGGAGCTCCGCAAACGTGGCTTGAACTGGGCCGTCTTCTGCAGAGGCACCCAGATACGCCTCCGCCTCGAGAGCTACGTAAGAGAGGTTCTCGCGTGTGAGCAGAAGTTCAACCGGATCCTGGAGCAGGAGCGAGCCAACGACAGACTCAAACGGCCCTAGGCTGCGGAGATTGGGCTTCACTTCAACAGCCAAATAGAACTTATTGTCAATTACTACAGTCAGTGTTAAGTATTGTATCATTGTATTAGTTAGGTTAGTTATAGACAAGGTTAAGGCTAGTATAGTATTCTTAAATCTGTGGTTAAGGTGAATATAGGTATGTATAAGCAATTCTTGTAAATAAAGTTTGATTAAGTTATCAATTTTCCGATAGAAAGTAGAGTAATGTAAATTAATGTGGTGTAATTAAAGTTGTTGTTGATTTTCTTGTAAAATGATTGTTTTGTATGTTTATAACATATTTGTATTTAGATTAAGGTTAAACATGTTGTCTTTAGTTATATTTGTATATTTGAATCTTTTTCAATAAATTGTCATTAAATCATACACAGTAGTTTGTTTTATACTATTCCTTTAATATTTATGCACTTGATTAAAACTTGTCTTTCTTCTTGAAATAACAATGATCCTGTCCTAGTTTGGGATGTTAACAGAATACTAACTAGCTGCCGTTCTCCTCGGCATGTCATAGGAGGCGGCTAAGGGTCTAGGGGTAAATGGAATCTATTGGGCGATGGGGTAGCAACTTCTCACTTTTGTTCCATTCTGACATCGCTACCCCAATATTCATGCTAAAAGCGACCTAGGAGATATTATAATTCCGAATTCCTTTAAACCCCGACAGGGATTAAATGACATGACGTGTATAATCTAAGATGAAATTAAGTTCTATATCGTAAGTAACATTACTAAACGATAAACACTTTTCATACACATAAATAAACATTTACCTATTACTATCTATGGGCGAGGGGCTATCAACCCGTCGTCAATGTTCTATTTAAATGCCGTCACTAATGCTGAAAGTGACCAAGGGTATTTATGTAGCCCCTGACTACAATAGTCTATTTACGTCATAAAATAGTCACCTTTCGTAGTCACTCAGTCAGCCCACGCCCCTTGACCACGTTGAAGTTGTACGGCCTTACTGTGATTGGTGAATGTGAACACGGCTTTCTTATACTCAAGTCTCATTGGTCAAGAGCCAAGGGGCGTGGCTTAGCTAGACTACGATGAAATAACTTATCTCTCACTTCTTGTGGAGAGAACAGTTGTAAATAATATTGTTTTAAACGTTTTGATAATGAAAAATCTGTTTGTAACCTCCGTAGCGCTAAACGATAATCGCAGGTCTCAAAGATTCTCAGTGGAAGCAGAGTTAAAAACTACGGTTTCCTTTTGTGATAGCTATTCTGATATCAAAATAATACTATACTTTTTTCGTGATCATTTGCCATTACTGTATTTTTTTTAAGCTAGCATTAATATTACATACCAATCACAAATCGTCATCTCGTCCCGTGCTAGCTGGGACGCTAAAGAATGCTAACTAGCTGCCGTTCTTCCCGGCCTGTCGTATAAGGTGATTAAGGAGTTAGTGGTCTAGAATCTGTTAAGCGTTGCTCTAGAAACCGTTACCAATGTTCCATACTACATCACAACCCCAATATTCATGCTAAAAAGTAACGTTGAAGGTATAATCGTCTCCAAGGTTCTGGCCACCCCAAAAGGGATTAGATGACGTGAATGTATATGCATTCACATATCTCAAAAGTAATGCAAAATATTACTGTGTATATGTATTTGCCTAAAGCATACCTATTTGTATGCATGTAATGACAATCGTAAGAAAGTGTGAACATACCTACTTATTAAGTTCATATCAGCAGTTTTTGTCTTCATTCTTGTAGTTTTGTGTTTTGCCCTAGACATAAGAATGAGCATATGTTTCGCTCTGTGAGTTAAAAATATATAGGAACAGTGGTAGTTTAAAGCGTAGCTCAGTTATTTGGGGCTCAACTTTGTATCTCTCCTGAATATGTACCAAGGAAATGAAGTTTAATGAATTTCTATGCGCATTTTCGTAATAAAAATACATTTGCGAAATGAACCAAGCAGGTAATAATCAGTGCTTGTAAATGGTAGCATGGCTTGCCACTTGTCACATTGTGGTCTGGCTATCTGATCGACATGTGGGCTCGAGTTGGCCATAGAATTACTATCCGCGTAGATGGAAATCGGAATCTCTAACTATTTTGCAAGGGTTAATGCTCGTGAACGTGTTGTATTTTGTGTTTTTAGTATATATCTAAAGCATCTTGTGTCATGAATGGTTAAAATGGATGAATTAAAAAAATTGATTTATTTTTATGACAGCTTTATTTTCATACTTTATATTGTACACAATTTATTAAAATGAAGTAATTTGATATTTAATCTATGATATCGTTATACATTTGTTCCAAAAAAAATTTGAATCGAATGCCTATAGTAATTGTATTTATATTTACAGTCCTTATAAAACACTAATACATATTTTATAAATAATACTACGCAAAACCTTATGGCCCCTACGTAACTGCCCTTCCACTTCACCCACATATATTCCTTTCGTCAATCTTCTATCATTCATCCGCATATGTCCAAACTGAAGCATGCCCTTTTCACTCTTAGTCACTACATCTTTCAAACCGCAACCTTCCCTTATCCTACTACTCTTAATGAATCATTCGAAGCTTCAAGTAGAAAGTTACGTAGTCTACAAGCTTCGTCTCAAACTTCTTTGTTTCTCCGAAGCGTTTTTTGTCGAAGCCATTATATAGCGCTTCCATCGCGCCTCAGTTTCCCTCTGGGAGAGGCAGAAGAGGTCGTAGAGTCGCAGGGCGGCCTCCCTCTGCCCCTCCGCTCCCTCAGTCGCCTCCTTCCTCGGCTGAGGCATCCTCTGGGCTTGCAACTCCCACCAGTCGTGGAAGTCTAGCATCTGCAACAATCATATTCGTCTATTCACATATCCCCCTGACAGGTGGACCGATGACCTCAAGAAGGTCGCTGGTAGTGGCTGGATGAGGGCCACGAGTGATCGTGTTTTGTGGCGTACTCTTGGGGAGGCCTAACTGGGATCTATTGGAGAACGTGGTAGCAACCCGTCACTAATGATCTGTTAATCGCAACCCCAAAATTAAGGTAAACGTAAAGTCGATAAATCGCTAATGATGTATGGTATTCGTATTTCATTACAACAAATTATTGAACTAAAATAATATATAAACAGATTTTATATCCCCGAGATGATAAAATACTATCATTAAGATGTATTACTATAGTTTTATACCACAAAAAAAATACCGAATCGAGAACTATTTAAAGAGTTTATTCACAGCTACAAAAACAAACACTGTATATTCAAAACGCTTATAATGAAGTATAAGTAATTAATTAAGATTATCATTATACAATGTTATTGGATATTATTGAATTTTTATTATAATGTAATGTTTTTAGATATTGTAACGTAATTATTAAACTATACCATTAAGTAATTAATGTAATAATCGCTTATCAACAGCCACAATAATAAACATACTAATTTATATGAACTATGGCAAAAATAACAAGAAAGGGTTTTTTTGTCTGTGCATTCTAGTAATCTAATATGATATGTGAATTTGAGGTCCTCCGTAGCTCGATTGGTTAAACATCTGAACTCTAATCGCGTGGCCCGGGTTTGATTCCCGGTGGAGGCTGAGTTAAGAATTACGCTTTAGTTGTGCTTTCCAGTCAAAACGTTGATTTTATAGGTATTTATCCATGTATAATAAGAAAATATTTCTTAATTATACATTGACACACCCTTAACACAAGTCTTAAATGTACTTACCAAGGGACTAGTTCAATTGGTGTAATAGTGTCCTACAATAATATATTACATAATGAAAACAGCGTTCACGACCATCAACCCTTGTGGGTTAGTCAGAGGTTTACATCTCTGCGATGTTAGTCAGTATTCAATGTGACAGGTGGTAAGCCATGTCGCCATTTACAAGCACTAACTATTACCTGTTCGGGGAACAGGTAGCTTTCCTCGCGATGTTTTCCCTCACCATAGTCAGTGCATTAAACAAATTTATTTTTCCTACGATAATGTACATAGAAGTTCGTTAAACTTCATTTCTATTGGTGAATGCTCAAGTGGGATTTAAACACTGTACACTGATAAACAGTCAAGCCCCAAACGACTGAGCTACGTCGAATTCTAATGTAATCAATAATTTAATGACTACATTACCTGCTCAGCGAAGCTTAGTATTTGTAGCCGTATGTCGGTGGCCTTCCAGAGGGTACGGTGAGGGTCCGGAAACTCCTCCACCAGGACCACGGAGAACCTCTCAATGGTCAGCAGCTGCAGCGGAGAGAGCCCTGACATTCTGGCGCTGGTCTCCAACTGCTCGGGCAGGATGGGCTCACTCTGCGATGCAAAGAGATATTCAACTATAGTATATTCGCGTTAAGAAAATAGTGACGTCATCAAGTTCTCCATGATTTAACCAATGAGATTTTATAGGGGTTGTCTGTTATTGGTCAATGTGACTTGTTTTCTCATTTACTCACCTCACATTGGTCAGTTTGACCTCTGATTATCATGACGTCACTATTTACTTAACGCGAATAGACTATAGTCATACATGTGTCATGCGGTTTTCTAATAGAGGGATAGATATTACATCCATACGCTTCACGACTTGTGTATACACACTCCCTTTTTTATTGCGGCTGGAAAATCAGAGGCTTGAGTGCCCATGCGAAATTTCGAAGGCATCTTAGGTATGAGCCTCTCAAAGCGTTTCACTAGATAGACGGCACCCAACGTGATAGGTAGTGAACTGTATTGTGCCATGTGGTTTTCTAATAGAGGGATAGTTATGTACGTTCATATAGATACATAAATTCAATCATTTGCTTCTATGAAAAGATAGGTAGAAACTATCGATCGCCACCTGGAACGGGTGACGAATCTCTTGCTTCACTCACTACCATAACCTTCTCATACATGCTCTGTTGTTCTTCACGCTACGTACGAAGGTTATAAAACACGTGTTCTGGATTCGTAAATTGAATTGAAATTTTAAAAATCCAATCATGTGCAAATAGAGAATAAATGTATTTGTTAAATAAGCACATGGAAAGATCTTAAAAACAATATGCACATACTCAAATAAACCAAATAAGTTTCAAACAACCTTTTGTACTTAAAATGTATTCGCCTTTATAGGGGAAGAAAGACACCTAGTTAGAGTTGAATCCACGTCCCAGTCGCAAACTCACCCCCAGTTGAAATTTTATGTACATTTTCGTAATGTACATAGAAATTATAATTTATTTACGAAATGTATCGAATAATTCGGTGATGGAAAACATCGTGAGGAAACCTATCTGTTCCCCGAACAGCTAATAGTTAGTGCTTGCAAATGACGACATGGCTTAGCACCTGTCACATTGAGTACTGACTATCCGGTAAACACGTGATTTCGAGGTGACCGTAGAATAACTACCTTCGCAATCGCGGAGATGGACACCTGAACCTCTGACTTCCCCGGGTTAATGGTCGAGAACGCATTTGTCAATATACTCTATGTTAACTCACCCCCAAGTTGCTTGCAGCCTTGCTCTCGATCTCTTGCAGAGTCTCGGCGAAGTGGAGGGAAGCTTGCTCCACGTCTGCCTCTGGTTTCCCGGAGAAGTCCTGTCGGAGGAGGTGGCGAGCGCAATAGTGTCCCACCAGGGTCCATAGCTGGAGCATGCTATAGTACATTCGCATTAAATAGTGATGTCACCATGTCCCGACGATTTGACCTATGAGACGTGACAACTGTCGTCTGCAATTGGTCGATGTGAATTGTTTTCTCATTTACTAACGTCTCATTGGTCAGTTTAACGTCTATATATCATGACGTCACTATTTACTTAACGCGAATAGACTATAGAGCCTGCGAGGGGGCGCCGCGGCGGTCGCGGCTGCACTGGCCGAGAGAGATCTGTCCCCGCCCCTCCCCTCCACTTCAAGAGCTCTGTGGCGCTTGAGTATTCTTTTCAAAGACTATATTCGCCCTTATAGTCACATGGGTTAAGCGTTTGAGTCACGAACCAAATATAAAGAGGATCCGGCGTAAGGAGCGGTCCCCGTTACGCGGTGCCGAGTCCAAATGGCGTGTTTTAATTGGTGGGGAGTCTAAAAATGTGTAATAGAGAGAAGACCGAGCGAGCTTTGTCTCCGCCCCTCCCCTCCGCCTCGGGAGCTTTGTGGAGATGCCTCTTGTCTCTTCTGTCTCATGCGTTCATTGTCATGATGACGTCATCGAAGATTATTGATCTTTATAGAGATTTGTCTTATTTATGGGATAAAAAGCATAATGAACACAACAACCGCCAAGGCAATGCCTATTTTTTGCTGCTTTGAAAGTGTCGGTGGCATCTCGGATCGACGAGTTGTTTGTTACACAGTCAGTTCAGTACTGACTGGCAGGGACGTGTGTAGAGTAGCAGCCGATTTCATCCACAATTTCACCGTTCCGATATCGGGTCTGATTTTAGGGCCGTGTGTAGGGGCTTTCATGCGTTCACTGAGGGAGCGCGCTTCATTTGTTGATGACGTCATTGAATACGGTTTGCAAAGCACGTGTTTATATTTTTGTTTTATATTTCTAAGTGAGGCGAGAGAGATTTGTCAGATCCCCTCTTTGCCTATCACGTTACCGACGAAGATGTGTGTGTGTCAACTAACTATTTAACTCATTTATACACTTATACATTCACGTTCAATTACGCGACGTGTTCAAGTCAAAATCCCACAGAGCCTTTAAACACGGTTTTTCAATCAATGTGTCCTCCCTGTATTAACGTACGCTTGCGAAACGTGGACGCTGACAGCCGAAAGAGTGAGAAGGCTAGAGGTCACTCAGAGAGCGATGGAGAGAGCAATGCTTGGCATCTCGTTACGGGATAGAGTGCGGAACGTCGAAATACGACGACGCACCAGAGTTGCCGACATTGTAAAGCGAGTCGCACAACTAAAGTGGCGATGGGCCGGTCACGTTTGTCGCTGCAAAGATGACAGATGGTCATATAAATGTCTGATGTGACGACCTCGGACGGGAGCGAGAAGCGCTGGCAGACCAACAGCCAGATGGTCGGACGACATCCGAAAGACGGCAGGGCCGACCTGGAGTAGATGCGCCGCACAAAGATCCCGATGGAGAGAAATGCAGGAGGCATACGTCCAACTATGGACACAATTGTGCTGAAGAAGAAGAAGACATTCACGTCCTTCAATCTCTTTCGGTGTAGCCAGGACCTCGGAGATTAGGTATCTCCTGGTTCCTTAAACCATACATTTCGACACAATAATTAAGAACTTAAGGCTCCAGCATTTATGCAAACAAAAAAGACAATGTATTCATCATAACCTTTTATTCATTAACTAGCGACCCGCTCCGGCTTCGCTCTTCTGGCTATTTAATGGATGTTATTATACATACATGTAAACCTTCCTCTTGAATCACTCTATCTATTAAAAAACCCGCATCAAAATCCGTTGCGTAGTTTCAAAGATTTAAGCATACAAAGGGACATAGAGACAGAGAAAGCGACTTTTTTTTATACTATGTATAGTTCATTCGTGTTAAGAAAATAGTGACTCATCGGTGCAACTACAGGGTAAGGGTGTAATCACAGTGGAATAAAAATTGAAACACATTTCCATAATATATTTCGTATCGATAGTATTTATTATTAACTAACAACAATTTCTTTCAATCTCTTAAATTACGCATCAATGTCGCTAGATTCTCCCGTTACATTTATTATAAAAGGATTTTGTTCTGCGCATTCCATCACGTCATCCAAATTCCACATTTTATTTTCTTCTTGTATCACGTGGTGGCAGCATTTCTTCCAGCGATCTGCGTCTATTAACGCTATTGCGTCATCAAATATTTTTTTAACGTCACTCATTTTGAATGTGGAATTATTAAGTCCGTGTAATATTTTGTGAAGTGTGGTACGTTTGAAGGCAGGAATATCTTCGTCAGCTTCGCAAAGTGCAATAATTTTGTCTAATGTTGGGTATTCATTATTCAAATATATTGAATGAACTTTCCTCCTTATTGCAGATTTGTCTTGTTCATCTAATTTATCGATCGTGGATAGTCAGCTCTTTTTTTTACTGGTGATTTTAAAGTTTCAGTATCTTTTTGTTTTTTAATTATTTTATAAACACTATTTTCGGACACACCGCACGCACTTGCTGTTTATATTACTGTGCAGTCCACGGTCGCATTTGGATCGCTCAGTTTAAAGTACTTATAAACATTGTAAATGATACGTCTCTCTCCACTATGAATGATTGATCCACTTTTATTTTTTCGAATGGGCGAGGTATTCATTTTCAAAATCTGGAACTGTAACACGCAACAAAATACACAACCGCTCTGTTCGAAGGCTCGACTTGAACTGGTCACTGTGGACTAGCCTTTATAATTTCTAGCATTTTAATTGGCCGAGGGGCGTGGATTCGGACATCGATGAGTCACTATTTTCTTAACGCGAATGGACTATAGTGATGATACAAATTCACAGAAAAGTACCTACCAGTATAACATTTTATGACTATTGACTATTCTACAACAATGCTATTTAGAAAAAGCTCATTAGTTGAAAAAACTAACCTATAGCTCTTATAACCTGTGATACAATGATTAAACATAACGGGATTAGAACAAAAGAGAATTCCATACAATATTTTTGGGGAGGGATGCGTCATTATTTATGAACGTAGATAGTACACAGAAAAGAAATACGAAAAATGAATTTTTACTTTCCAAAACTAACTTTTTTATTTGTTCTTGATAAATACATATTAGTTAGAGGTACTTGCAACCGCCGATTGTGTATGAGTCTCAATGAAGCGAAAGTGGTGTGTCAGGATCGGGACCATGGCGTAATTAATAAGAGGAGTGGGCCTTACGCAATATTAGTATGGAAACTAGCGTGGCATTACGCGGGGTGAAACGAGGTACGCGGGATGGAGGGGAGATATTACAACCAATTAAAACACGACATATGCCAATCAAATCAGGTATCTTCTTTCTACTACACATTTTTAGACTCCGCACCAATTAAAACATGCCATTTGGCCTCCGCACCGCGTAACAGGGACCGCTCCTTACGCCGGGTCCTCTTTATATTTGGTTCGTGATCGGGACAGATGCCGATCCGTGACGTCTGCCTACCCCTCAACAGAGAATCAGGCGTGAAGAATATGTATGTATAGATTTATGAATGTAGATAGTAAACAAAGAAAAGAAATACGCTAAATGAATTTACACATTCAAATGCTAACTTCACTTTGTTTTAGATAAATACATATTTATTATCTCCGCAATCGCGAAGGTAGTAATTCTATGGGCACCTCGAAACCACTTGTTGACCAGATAGTTAGGACTCAATGTGACAGTTGGTAAGCCATGTCGTCATTTACAAGCACTAACTATTACCTGTTCGGCGAACAGGTGGGTTTCCTCACGATGTTTTCCCTCACCGTATAGTTAGATGCATTTCGTAAATGTGTTTTTATTACGAAAATGTATATAGAAAATCATTTAACTTCATTTCCATTAGTACATGCTCAAATGGGATTTCAAGCCTGTACCAACTGATACAGAGCCAAGCTTTAAACGTTGAATATAATAATTATTTATTTAATTTATATTATCCTTTATTGCAAACACTACATTTATGTACATAACAGACATAGACAGTTTGCACAATAGGCCTCAATCGATCAGCCTGTACTAGTCCACTGCTGGACGTAGACCTCCCCAAGGGTACGCCACAAAAGACGATCTTTCGTGGCCCTACCAGCCACTACCAGAAACCTTTTTGAGGTCATCGGTCCACATGGCAGGGGGCGTCCTACACTACGTTTGCCGAGACGCGGCCTCCACAATAGGCCTACTTGTCCCAATTAGGGATTACCTCTAACAGACCGTAGGGAGAATAAGCGGAGGCAAGGACTGGCCAATGTTTGACATATGACTTCTTAATTCAAAAATATTTATTTACATATTACTTCTAAATCCTTACGTAATTGTGTGTGTATGTATTCAAATATCGGGTGGAAAGGCTATCGAAACTTCACTTGGAACTTGAAAAGTCGAATATAAATTGTATATAATTCAAGTTTTGTTCGATTGTTCGACTCACTTAATTTAGAAAATTTAACAATAATTATACAATTTTGTTCGACATTCATTCATTTCATTCATTTTCATAGGGCATGTACCAATGGAAATGAAGTTTAATGAATTTCTATGTACATTTTCGTAATAAAAATACATTTGCGAAATGTATCGAATTATACAAAACACAACAGGAAGGAAAACATCGTTTGGAAACCTACATTTCCCCGAATAGGTAATGGTTAGTGCTTGTAAGTTTGTTGTGAGGTCGAGGTGCTTTATGAAGATATCGCCAAAGCGATGCATAACATCACCAGGACCCACTACACCGTGGGGGACTTCAATGCCAAAGTGGGAGTGCGCGAATGCGACGAGTCGCGTATTGGAACGCACGGAGTTGGACGCAGAAACGCCAGAGGGCAAATGCTGCTCAACTTCCTGGATAAAGAGGGGTTGTTCTGCATGAACACATTCTTTAGGAAGAAGCCCCATAGGAAGTGGACCTGGCATAGCCCAGATGGTGGGACGAAGAATGAGATCGACTTTATCTTAGCGGACAAGAGGTACATATTCAGGGATGTCTCAGTGGTCAACAGGTTCAAAACCGGCAGCGACCACCGACTAGTGAGAGGCATCCTGAGTATTGACTTCAGGGCTGAGAGAAGTCGTCTGACGCGATCCGTTCTTCGCCCAACGATGCTCCAATCCGTGCACGGCTCTGAAGCGTTCCAGTTGGAACTACGCAATCGCTTCGATGCACTAAAGGCCACGGCAAATATTGACGAGAACCTGGATGATGTAGTGAGGGTTCTTCGTGAAGTGGGTGGGAGACACTTCAAGGCAGGACGAGGCAGCCGAAAATCTAAGCTCTCAAGCGAAACCCTGGAATTGATGCGGATTCGACGCACAATGTCAGAGGGAGCTTCGTCAGACACCCAACGTCTCAACAAGACCATCCGAAAATCGGTGAGACGTGACCTCCGAAGCTTTAATGCTCAAATTATTCAAGAGGCTATTGAGCTAAATCGGGGGTCTAAAGTCTTCAATAAAAGAATGGGTCGATCTAGTCTGACGAAGCTGAAAACCTCAGAGGGCAAGACCGTCACCTCAATTCCAGGGATTCTGGCCGAGGTTGAGAGCTTCTACAGCCGTTTATACGCCTCGCATGCCACGAGGCCCCCACCCGATACGAGGGACCCAAGAGCTGCATTGGTGCGCCACTTCACGGACGATCTTCCACTCGTGGACGTGGACGAGGTTGGGAGTGCTCTCAGACAACTTAGTAATGGGAAGGCTCCCGGCGAGGACGGAATCACCTCTGAGCTTCTCAGGGCGGGAGGATCTCCGCTCCTGGAGAGGCTCAAGGATTTGTTTAATTCCGTCATAGCCAATGGGACTACTCCGAAGGCGTGGAGTGGGAGCGTAGTGGCCTTATTTTTCAAAAAGGGCGACAGGGCCCTACTGAAGAATTATAGACCAATCGCGCTCCTAAGCCACGTCTACAAATTGTTTTCGAGGGTGCTTACGAATCGTCTCGCCTTAAGGTTTGACGCCTTCCAGCCGCCGGAGCAGGCCGGATTTCGAAAAGGCTATAGTACCGTAGACCACATTCACACGGTGCGGCAGGTTATACAGAAGTCCCATGAGTATAACCGGCCGCTGTGTCTTGCCTTCGTGGACTACGAGAAGGCCTTCGACTCGGTCGAGATCTGGGCTGTTTTGGATTCACTGCAGCGATGCCAGATCGATTGGCGATATGTGCAGGTGCTGAGGAGCCTATATAGTGTGGCAACGATATCTGTCCAAGTCCAAAACCAAAAGACGAGTCCTATACAGTTGCTCAGAGGAGTGAGACAGGGGGATGTTATCTCCCCAAAACTGTACTCAAACGCACTGGAGGACCTCTTCAAAACTCTGGATTGGACTGGGATGGGTATCAATGTCAATGGCGGGTGCCTCACGCACTTTCGCTTCGCTGATGACATTGTCTTGATGGCGGAGTCGCTGCAGGATCTGCAGGAAATGCTGCACAGTTTGAACGCTGCCTCACGGCCAGTCGGTCTCCGGATGAACTTGGACAAGACTAAGGTCATGTTCAATGAACTTGTGGTCCCGGAGCCGATTGCGATCAATGGAGAGGCGCTCGAAACTGTCCAGGAATATGTCTACCTGGGCCAAGTATTGCAGTTGGGTAGAGACAGTTTCGAACGGGAGATTTCCAGAAGAGTGCAGCTGGGCTGAGCAGCATTTGGGAAGTTGCGTCACATCTTCTCGTCGCCACTACCGCAGTGCCTGAAAACCAGGGTTTATAACCAGTGTGTCTTACCCGTAATGACATACGGGTCCGAGACGTGGAACATGACTGTCGGGCTAGCCCACCGACTACATGTCGCTCAGCGAGCAATGGAGCGTTCAATGCTGGGTATCTCGTTAAGGGACAGAGTCTGGAACGAGATTATCCGGCAAAGAACCAAGGTGATAGACATAGTCTATCGCTGTTGTAAGCTGAAGTGGCAGTGGGCAGGCCACGTCTGTCGTAGAACTGACGACCGCTGGAGTAAAGCGGTTCTTGAGTGGAGGCCACGTCTCGGCAAACGTAGTGTAGGACGCCCCCCTGCCAGGTGGACCGATACCTCAAGAAGGTTGCTGGTAGTGGCTGGATGAGGGCCACGAAAGATCGTCTTTTGTGGCGTACCCTTGGGGAGGCCTACGTCCAGCAGTGGACTAATACAGGCTGATTGATTGAGTGCTTGTAAATGGTGACATGGCTTACCACCTGTCCCATCACCTATCTGGTCAACGAATGGGCTCAAATTGACCATACAATTACTACCTCCGTCATTGTAGAGATGAACACCCGAATCTCTGACTCACTGTAATTGGCTGTACTTATTTTCCTATACCATACAAGATTCTCTATTCATTCTTTTTAGATTCATCAAACTTCAAAATTGATAAAATGACAGATTGAGACAGGAAACTTTATTGTTGATCTTCTCATCCATTTAGATTCGTGTACGTATTATAATGAATCTAAAAGTTTTCCTACTATCCTGCGCGGTCGGCATATTGATTGGAAACTTCATGTGCGTAGAAACCGAAGAACTAAAGTTACAAAATGACACGAGGGCGCCAAACGAGAAGCCAACCAATCGAAACCTCATTACTCATAATTCCAACAAAAATCACAATCAAAAAAGAGTCAGATCCTCGAATAAAACAGACCAAATAAACGAGACTTCAAGAATCAACAAAGTCGATTGGTCAAAAATAAAGAAGAAGAAACCAGACAAGCCTCAGAAACCTCAGAAACCAGGGTCAGGGATAGGGACGGGTGCTGCTGTAATCAGCGCAATAGGCGGCGCAATAGGCAGTGGCATGGGCGTAGCTGGCATAGGAGATGGCATGGGAAGTGGCATAGGTGGCATAGGAAGTGGTATAGGAGGCGACTACCGCCCCGGCGGACGCAGACGAAGAAGAAGGGCCTGCAGAATTTGTTCTAGAGGAAGATACAACTGCACTCTTTGTAGAAGATCTAGAAGATCTAAAAGGATTAAATGCATGATGTGTCAGAAAACAAGATGCAAATGTAGTAGAGGCAGCCATTTGCATCTTCAAGGGATTTGTCTTGGTCTCCTGCTCTTCGGCTTTGTAACTCTGTTGAAATATAATTGAGGGTGCGAATTAGTGACGCGTTCTTTTGATTCTCAAACAATCTGGACGTAGGTCTTCCCAAGATACGCTATAATACACGATCACTCGTGGCCCTCCAGCCACTATCAGCGAATTTCTTGAGGTCATCGGTCCACCTGGCAGGGGCGTCCTACACTACGTTTGCCGAGACTCAATATTTTGTCACAGTAACAGGACAGGTTCTGATTTTTGGGAATTTGTTTTTGTTGCATACATTAGTTTAAAATTATAATGATTATTTAGTGTAAATATATTTTTGCAGTATGTTAGCTATTTTATTTTAATAGTGGAATTGGAGATATGTTAAAAAAACTGTTTGAAAAACTTCAATGTCTATCTCCTGTAAAGTAAGGAAAATGAAGATCCGTCTGTTCTTTGTTGTTTTGGATTGCCAATTTGACATTTCTGTTGTGCAGTTGCGTTTAATTTCAAATTTTTTGGAAAATTCAATCTCACATAATATGTAAGTTCTTTCGTATAGTAACATCTTTAATCTTCATTGTATATATTTCATTTTAGTTTTGGTAAGTTTTTTATTATTATTTCTAGTAAGTACGTAGTTTACACAATCCCAATGCCCTTAGACTCAGGAGGGATTCCTCCTGACATCTTTAGGGTCCCATCGCCAGGTGCATATGAGTCGGTTGGCTCTGAAGACGAAATAGTACCTCCTTCCAAGTACAATGTTAGTAGGGAAAATAAGGAAATGCGAAAAAGGCGCAGTGACGACATGGGGAACAACATATCTTCCAAAATTGCTAACAGCGGGGACAACGGTGTACCATCAACGGTGAATTCACAAACGCCATATAATTTCACATCATCTCCCGGTCGACAGGAATACGTCTCATCAGTTAAAGGCCCATTTATCGTCCATATCCAAAGGTGTGATGGATCGCCTCTCGTTCCCATCTCCTTCGGCAAGTTTCTTACAAAACATAGCTTGGACAAATGTATAATTAATGGTACTATTAAAAAAATCGGACGCAGCCGTATTTCACTAAATACTAAAAAATTTGATGATGCTAACTCTCTAATTAAAAGTATAAAATTTGAACAGGAAGGTTACAAAATATTCATTCCAACTTTTTCTGTCTGCCGTATGGGTGTCATTAAAGGCATCCCCATTGAAATGTCAATGGAGGAACTTGCTGAAAACATTTCAACTCTAGAAGGAATCCGAGCAACACGGGCACGTCGTCTGAATTATAGAGCTTTTGATGACGATGGTTTGAAAGTGTGGAAGCCGTTGTCACTTTTGATGGACAAACTCTTCCACCTAAAGCTTATTTATATTTAAATTTATCCCTGTTGAAAAATAATATTTTCCTACTGTCCAATGCTTTAATTGTTGTAGGTATGGTCATACTAAAACAAACTGTCGCTCTACTACCCCCCGCTGCTTTAAATGCGGTGACAACCACTTAGGCGATACCTGTGTAAAAACTCCCTCATGCTTTATTTGCGCTGGCCCGCACGCGGCTATCGATAAGTTCGTGACAAGTTGCTGTCTGCTGTGCGTGTGCGCCGTGGCATTGACACCACCGGCATTGTGGATGCTGGCAAGCCCAGCCGCATCTACGTCAACGAGCGGCTCACGAAGGCGAACCGGGTGCTGTTCGCGAGGGCCAGGGAGCGCCTGCTGCGCACCTTTCGCTGGCAGTCGGTGTGGGTGCGCCAGGGCCGCGTGTACGCGCGCCGCGACCCCACCAGCCGGCCGCTGCTGCTGCGGAGCCTGCAGGCGCTGGAGGAGATCACCGACACTCGCGCGGCACCCGCCCAGTGACGGGGCCTCATTAATGTATTTTGAATGTGGAATGTTTGTTATCGTTTTTGTATTGTTAACTAGTTTATGTCATGATTATTATATTATTGTTATGAGTTATTTTTCTTTTGTTTTAAGTGTTATATGTTTGATATATAGGCTGTATGTACCTTGGTTAGGTTCGGGTATGACTTGCGCATGTTATACCGTGGTTTGGAAGCACAACATGTATATTACTTATTTATGCAAGTTTATACTTTATATTTTATATTACACTTATATACACGCTATTCATACCCATTACTTATACTTCAACTATATCTTATTACTTTACATTTATATTATAACGCTGACATTTTATACATGTCATCAACAACTTTTGTTTATTTATTATGGATTTCTAGTATATAATCTATTATTATATGTATATTACTTACACTATTTATATATACTTGCACTCAGGTACATGTCATATAATTTAATCTTTTTGTGTCCGTTGCTCGTGTGGTTTTGCTGTGGCTTGGCGACGCGGTGGTGCGCTTCACTTAAATACAATACTCATTTTATATTGACTTTTAAAACACATACTAATGACTATGCAAAAGTTTTTGAAAATTGGACTGTTCAATGCTGGGTCGCTGAACACTAAACACGAGGAGCTCGAGGCCGCGGTGGCGGACCTAGACCCGTGCCTGCTGGCGGTGAACGAGACCTGGCTCCGAGGCCGCGGCAGCGCCGGGGCACCGCGGCTCCCGGGCTACCGCCTCTCGCACATCCCGCGGCCGCCCGGCACCAGGGCGCGCGGCGGCGGGGTGGGCTTCTACACTAAGACATGCTTGAGGGCTACAGTGATGCGTCATCCGTCGTCCCATCCCACCGTGGAGCAGATGTGGATCAAGGTCTGCATCGGCTCCATGGGGGTGTTGGTGGGCACCGCCTATCGGCCTAGCTGGATTGACGCAGACACATTCTTTGACGCTTTAACAGAAACTATGACTACATTTAACTCATACGAACATATGATTCTTTTAGGTGATTTTAATATTAATATTTTGGACTCGCAATGTGCTTTGACAAAGAAACTTATGACATTTTTAACTACGATGGGACTTAGGAACACGAT
The DNA here is from genome assembly GCA_030578115.1 of Leucoptera coffeella. NCBI lineage: Eukaryota > Metazoa > Arthropoda > Insecta > Lepidoptera > Lyonetiidae > Leucoptera > Leucoptera coffeella. The sequence continues at coordinate 188,688 of JAMBLF010000687.1, read as the reverse complement.
CAGTCAGCCAACACATTACACAAATCACAGTGCGACTCTTATTGACTTGATCTGTTGCCAGTCCTCGACTCGAATTATTGACTCTGATGTGATTCACATACCAGAATTAGGTGGCCACGCTATTGTTACCACGACAATAAAAATAATTAAGCCTAAACGGCTCAAGAAAACCATACTATGTCGGGCCTACAAACAAATTGACATAAATAATTTTAATGAAGACTTGAGACAAATTGACTGGACTATGATACACCGACATAACACTGTAAATGACATGATAGTGCATTTTAATGCTTTGGTGACTATGCTGTTCGACCGACACGCACCACTTACACTCTACACATTCAACTCACAACACACACCTTGGCTTACAAGCAATCTCAGGTATTTGATGCAATTGAGGAACAGATCACACAATAAATACAAACACACTAAACTTGACCTTCATTTGCAAGAATACAGAGACCTGAGGAAGTTTGTACATACTTGCATGCACACAGAAAAGAAGGCTTATTTTGAATTTCACATAAACATACAGTTAAATACTCCCAAACTTCTTTGGAAAACTCTTAAGAGTTCTGTTGCGGACTTTAAGCCCAAACAGGACCTTCCACCACATTTCGACAACCCGAACACTATTGCACTACACATCCTGGACACTCCTGGCCCGGCCTCGCCGCCGCATGCTTTACTCCACTCATTTCATACGAGTCGCTATGGCTCGGCAACCTTTGAATTGCATCCGGTGAGCGAGGCGTTTGTGGCTAGGGTGATCGGGTCTATCAAGAGTAACGCCGTTGGGTCTGATGGGGTCTCAAGGGACATGGTGCATCTGATGTTGCCGGAGATACTCGAAACCATAACGCAACTTGTCAACGCTTCAATCTCGTCAGGTACTTACCCTGATACATGGAAAACGGCGTCCATAAAGCCAATACCTAAAATTGACGACCCGGTTGATGTGTCCGACCTGAGACCCATCAGTATATTGCCCTATCTATCGAAGATCCTTGAGAGGGTGGTACATGGACAAGTGACAGAATACATACACAAACACAATATCTTACCATTGTATCAATCTGGTTTTCGGAGACAGCATAGCACCACCACTGCATTGATGGACGTATTTGACGATATTTTGACAAACGAGGACAACCATAACGCTACAATACTTGTGCTACTGGACTACTCTCGTGCTTTTGACTGTTTGAACATTGACCTGCTTCTGGCAAAAATGACTTACTATGGTTTTAGTGATTTAACAATTGAATGGTTTAACACATACTTAAACGAACGTAAACAAGTAGTTTCATTGACAAGGCCAGATGGTACCATAATACACTCAACTGTTCACACGACTAGTAGGGGAGTCCCACAGGGCTCTATCCTTAGTCCGTTTTTATTTATTTTATATACCTCTGACATTGCACTTCACATAACTAATTGTAAATATCATATCTATGCCGATGACATTCAACTCTATACTCATATTGACATTAATAACTTTGACTCTGCCATAGAAGCACTTAATGACGACTTAAAACGAGTATATGACTGGTCGGTTGATAACTGCCTCGTTCTCAACCCTGCCAAGACCAAGTACATGGTGCTGGGCAGCCAGCGGGTGGTGTCCAGAGTTTTATCGCGGCAACCGAGTATTAACATTGATGGTGTTGTCATCGGCAGGGTTGAGGAGGCTCGAAGCCTGGGCGTCGTGGTGGATAGTGGGATGCGTTTTGAGAAGCACGTCTCACAGCTGGTTTCTGCATGTTTTTATCGCTTGAGGGTGTTATACCAGAGCCGGGCGTTTTTGAGTGTGGACATGCGGATAAAGCTGTGTGAGACATTGATTTTGTCTAAGCTCAATTATGCGCTGGCAGCGTACGGCCCGTGCCTTTATAAGAAAACGCGTAGACTTTTACAACGTGTGCAAAATGCGTGCGCCCGGTACTGCTTTCCCATCCCACCCCGAACCCATGTTTCACCGTACCTTAATAATTCTGACATATTAAATATTGAATCTCGACAAAAACTGCTTCTCAGTTGCTTACTTTTTGACATTATTCACAACAAACAACCGCAATATTTATTTAAGAAACTGACATGGCGATCCCAGCAACATAAATCGACTCGTGCTTGTGTACCACCGCTTGTTCTGCCTCGCCATCGCACCGCCGCTTTCAGGGGAGCTTTTAGGTATGCCGCCTCCAAATGTTGGAACAATATTCCCCCACCCATAAGACAAGTATCCTTTAAACCGAAATTTAAACGATATCTCCGGGAACATTTGCTCTGCCAGCAAGAGGAGGCGGGTGCTCCTTCTATTGCCCCTCGGACACTTAATTTATAATACATTATATATCAATTTTAATATTATATATTTATATTTATTACATATTATTTTATATCTTAATATTATCTATATTACTTATACTAAATCTTAAATAAATTCCGTTTTTAAGTCTTTGCATTTGCTATTCACACATGTTATCATATCTTATATCTATGTATATATTTATACTGTTTATTTACGTAGCTATACTATATTTACTTTACTATATTTATTTTACGCGTACTATATTTAACCATTTTCTTTAAAATATAAACGTTGCTCTCCAGTGGTTCTGACATAAAACCAGCGTTGCGTCTGTCACCAGACGCAACATATCCAGCTGAGTTGGAACCCTTTTGCTGCGACAATAACATGACTAGTTATACCCCTTAGTTTGTAAGTTTTTTATTGTAAATGTTTTGTATTGTGTATGTTTTTGTGGCCGTAAATAAACGCTTTTTATTAATATTATTATTATTATAAGTGCTGCCCGGAATTCGATAGACAAAAAAATATTAAAACATCCATGTCCGACAAAAATATATCATACATAGAAGCTTCAAAAATTCATCCTCCAGTTATAAAATCGTATCGTGACATTACATCTTCCTATAAAAAAACTGTTAATATTAGCAAAACAAGGAAAAACCCATATACCACAAAACCTTATGACATACATTCCCATAATAGTCTCACGCGCTCCCCGGTTATTGAATCGCCGAATGGTGGTGTACTCAACCTATTGCAAAATTTGAAAGCTGAATACAATGGGTCTAAAGACTCAACTATCCTAATCTTATCTTGTTTACTTGACCTGTTACAAAATCCAACTAGTTCCCACGCTGACCTAAAAACTCAATCTCAAATACCTCTTAATAATGGATCACAAAAGAATTATTCAATGGAACATACGTTCTCTAAAAAATAAATCTTCTGATTTAGCTTATTTATGTAATAAATTCTCACCTATAGTCCTTGCCCTTGCGGAAACATGGTTGAAACCTGATGAGCATTTTAGGATGTCAGGTTTTAGGTGCTTCCGTGATGACAGATTAGATGGGAAGGGTGGTGCTGCCCTTTTAATCAGCTCCAAATTTAATATTAACCCATCAGCCTGTAGTTTCCAGGAACATGATGACTTTTCTATAGTCATTGTAAAAATATCTCGTATATTTTTTATTTCATTGTATATACCCTACCCCACGATTGAAATTTTAAATTGTATTTTTCTGTATATTAAAACCCTTGACTCTCCGTGTATTATCATGGGCGATTTTAACATCCATGCTTGTTTCCTGGGATCTTATTATAGTGATTCGCTTGCGAACTACTTAATGGAAATAATAATAATAATAATATTTTGGACATTATTACACCAATTGAACTAGCCCCTTGGTAAGTTCATTTAAGACTTGTGTTAAGGGTACTCGTCAACGTATATTTAAGAAATATATACATATTATACATAGACAAATACATATATAGCACATATAATCAACGACCAGACTGGAAAGCAGTAGAAAAGCGTAGTTCTTAACCCTGCCTCCACCGGGAATCGAACCCGGGACCTCACGATTAGCGTTCCGGCGGCTAACCGATCGCGCCACGGAGGTCGTCAAAAAAATGACGAATGAAATGGTGGATGACTGTGGCTTATGCTACCTTAACACTGGCCTGCCTGGTGTTCATTCCTCGGCTATTGATGTAACGCTAGTGTCGGCCTCTCTTGCAAGTGCTTTGTCTTGGGAGCCGTTGCGATCTACATATGGTAGCGACCACTTTCCTATTTTGGTTTCTTTTCCATTATCATGCCCCTTGAATCCTCTATCTCCCCCTCTATTGAAATATAAGCTATCAAATCCAGATGACTGGAAAACATTTTACGATAATATTAAATCTTCTTTCCCTTCTCTCATTTCTCCAAATGAACATAATTTGCTGTTTTGTATTGAAATTTTTTCTAAGCTGTTATGTGATGCAGCGGATTGTTCTTTCCCTTTAAAGCATAACCCCAATTCTTCTCGCTTGAGTTCCCCTCCGTGGTGGGATAAAGAAAGCTCAGAATTAATTAAAAACCGCAAGATAGCTGAAAAAACATATAATAAAAATATGACCCAAGAAAACTTTGAAGTTTGGAAATGTATCAACAAAAGCATTCGATATACCTTTAGGAAAAAAAAAAGACAGTCATGGCAAAAATTCTGTTCAACTATATCCCCACATTTAAAATCTTCCCAAGTCTGGAAGCAAATACGCAAATTCAGAGGTTCATTTACAGAGCCAGCTTCTTTTACACTTCCCACTTCATCATGTGTTCTTAATACATTGGCCCCTCCTTATCCATCTCAAGATGAAATCCACTTTGCCGATCTTTCGGTTTCATCTGATTTCATAGAGAATATCGAATTTGGCTCCCCTTTCTCTTTGCGAGAATTAGATTTAGTCCTTGAGTCTGTCAAAAACACTTCTCCTGGCTACGATTCCATCCCATTCTCATTTTATAACACATTGAGCGTTGATGTAAAAAACTACCTATTGTTGATTATTAATCTGGTAATAGATACTGGGAGTGTCCCATCCAGCTGGAAAACACAAATCATTTTACCAATCGTTAAGCCTGGCAAAGATCCGGAACTAGGCAACTCCTATCGCCCTATTGCGCTCTCAATCAGTATTGCCAAAATAGCAGAACATTTGGTTAAAAACCGCTTAGAATGGTTCCTAGAACACAATAATATTTTTCCTCCCTCCCAGTTCGGTTTTCGCAAAGGTAAAAGCACTATTGATAATATATCTGTACTGATTAGCGACATTTGGGCTTCTTTCTCAAAAAACAAAGGCCTCATTAGTATCTTTCTTGATATATCTTCCGCTTACGATTCGGTCTTATTAAACAAATTGATCCAAAAACTAATTTCTGTTCAGGTCCCTCCCAAATTTTGTAAATTTATATTTAACTTATTTTCTGGTCGGAAAATCCTCCTCCGTGTAGGTGGAGTAATTACAAGCTCCAGACTGTTGTTTAAGGGCTTACCTCAGGGGTCAGTCTTAAGCCCTATTCTTTTTAATGTTTACACGTACGATATGGACTCAGTTATACTTAATTCTCAGATCCTACAGTATGCTGATGATCTTGTCTTATACCAATCGGAAAAAAATAATAAAAACTACATATCAAGTCTATATCAGGATCTACTTCAACTACAATCATGGTTGGCTGACCATGGATTATTCCTTTCCCCGAGTAAAAGCTCCATAGTTCTCTTCTCCAAAAACAGATCGAGGCCTCAAATAAATATTAGTTTAGACAACACTCCCCTTCCGATTTCCAATCAAGTAAAGTTCCTTGGGGTATGGCTAGATAGCAAACTTTCTCCGGTCCCTCATGTGAATTACGTGGTTACAAAAGCTGAAAAAGGGTTAAATATTCTGCGCTGTCAGGCTGGAGTGTGGTGGGGTTCTCACCCCTACTACCTACGCTTGATTTACAACTCTGTTGTCAGGAGTATTCTAGACTATGCTTGCTATATCATATCCCCTCTCCCTTTGTATCTCTCAAAAAAGAATCGATAGAATACAATTTAGAGCTCTACGCATTATTATCGGCGCTATGAAGTCTTCGCCCACCTCTACGCTTCAAGTAGAGACTGGCGACCCTCCCCTTTCTCTGAGGAGACAATTCCTATCTGATTGTTATTTACTAAAGGTATATCAAACGGCTTCCCATCCTCTTTTCTCGAAATTACTCATATTGTCGAATCTTTTCCATAAGCAAAAGTTTTGGCAGAAGAAACGCCCTCCTATGTTATTAAAGAGCTATTGGTATATCAAAAGTATTAAATACCCTATATTCTTTTTTGATAAATTACCTTTATTCCTTCATTCATTTTCAGCCAATATTTTGGTCCCCCAGGTATTATTTGATCTTGACCTAGATAAAGGTGATCATTTACGTAACCCTACGAAATTTTCAATACTATTAGCTGAAAGATGGCCTAATGCGCACTACCTATTTACGGATGCCTCAAAGTTATCAGATGCGGGTTGTGTTGGGGTAGGTGTATTCCACAGTAATTATAATATAGTTCAGAAAATCCGCTTGCCTCCAAATTCTTCTGTTTTCACTGGTGAATGCCCCGCTGTTCTTGAAGCTGTGAATTATGTACTCCTCTGTAAGTTAAAATCATCTGTCATCTTCTCCGATTCGAAAAGCACATTACAATTGCTCAAAAGTAGTCCTTTTAAAAAAGTATGTTCTCCTTTGCTCTATGAAATAAAAAAATCTCTGTTGCTTTGTGTTAATTTACCGTGGAATTGGCCCATGTGCCATCGCATAGCTCAGTTTTACCCAATGATCGAGTGGATATGGTGGCGAAGGATGCTGTGATTTGTGGTGATAAGGTTCCCTTTAAAGTTTATGTCCAAGATTTGCTTGCGGAGCGCCGTAAAAGTTTATTAGTATCGTGGTAATCCTTTTACAATCGTACTTCTAAGATTAAAGGAAAACAATACAATTATATTCAGCCGGTAGTTTCCTTCAAACCTTGGTTTTCTCAATTCAGGGTTGGTAGGAAACTATCGGTTGTCGTCTGTCGCATGCGTCTTGGCCATTGTTGCATCCCGGTTCACTTGCAAAAAATTCGGATTTTGGATTCGTCGTGGTGTGAATGCGGCTTAGATAATGGTGATCTAACCCACATTTTTTTATGTTTGTCCAAAATTTTCTCATTTGGAGTTTTTTGACTCTTTGGTGGATAACGGAATCCCACTTCCCTCCAGTATAACTCAGATTATAGCTGACCTTAATTTCGCAAAACTTAATTCTATATCCGCATTTATATCGGCTAATGGTTACAATCTTTGAATCTATTGACATAGTAGTAAAAACCCAGATGAAGCAGTTTGGTGTATTATTTATTTATTTTTTAAACAGATGAAGTCGTCTAGTTTAATATTTATTTCTTGTTATAACAGATACATTAGATAAGGCTACCTACTTTAATATTCATTTTTAGTTAAAACAGTATGTAATTAGTTAAGTTGCATTTGCATAGTAGAATGACTAGGACGTTATTTATGGTGACTGAATTGTTATTTCAGTTCGTTTCTTTCAATGCTTGCTTTGTCAAATTGTGCAATTTTTTGTAAAGATCGACACTTGTTGTTGGTTAAATGTCCCTGCAAGAGGACGATACAACCATTATCTAAAGAAATAATAATAATAATCTTCTCATCCATTTAGATTCGTGTACGTTTATAATGAATCTGAAAGTATTCCTACTATCCTGCGCGGTCGGCATATTGATTGGAAACTTCATGTGCGTAGAAACCGAAGAACTAAAGTTACAAAATGACACGAGGGCGCCAAACGAGAAGCCAACCAACCGAAACCTCATTACTCATAATTCCAACAAAAATCACAATCAAAAAAGAGTCAGATCCTCGAATAAAACAGACCAAATAAACGAGACTTCAAGAATCAACAAAGTCGATTGGTCAAAACTAAAGAAGAAGAAACCAGGCAAGCCTCAGAGACCTCAGAAACCAGGGTCAGGGATAGGGACGGGTGCTGCTGTAATTGGCGGAATAGGCAGTGGCGTAGGGATAGGTAGCATAGGAGGTGCCATAGGAAGTGGCAGACGAAGAAGAAGGGCCTGCAAAATTTGTTCTAGAGGAAGATACAACTGCACTCTTTGTAGAAGATCTAGAAGATCTAAAAGGATTAAATGCATGATGTGTCAGAAAACAAGATGCAAATGTAGTAGAGGCAGCCATTTGCATCTTCAAGGGATTTGTCTTGGTCTCCTACTCTTCGGATTTGTAACTCTGTTGAAATATAATTGAGGGTGAAAATTAGTGGCGTGTTATTTTGATTCTCAATCAATGTGGACGTAGGCCTCCCCAAGATACGCTATAATACACGATCATTCGTGGCCCTCAAGCCTTTACCAGCGAACTTCTTGAGGTCATCGGTCCACCTGCCAGGGGCGTCCTACACTACGTTTGCCGAGACTCAATATTTTGTCACAGTAACAGGACAGGTTCTGAATTTTAGGAATTTGTTTTTGTTGCATATATTAGTTTAAAATTATGATGATTATTCAGTGTAAATATATTTTTGCATTATATTAGCTATTTTATTTTAATATTTGGATTGGAGATATGTTAAAAAAACTGTTTGAAAAACTTCAATGTCTATCTCCTGTAAAGTAAGGAAAATGAAGATCCGTCTGTTCTATGATTGTGACGATTTACATGCACAAACCAGCCTATCCCTCGGGATAGGTAATGGCCAGTTCCTGTATACAGCGATATGGTTCACTACCTACACGTTGGGTGCTATCTCATGACACGCGGGCTTCGAGTGGATCATACTGAAGATGCCTTTGAAATTTCGAGGATGGACACCACACCGCCACAATTAAAAGCGAGTCAACATGTTGTTGTATATATACCGAGCTCGTACGAGTATATTGCGTAACGGCATTTACATACATACATATTGATGCCTCTACGTCCCTAACAGGATAAGCAGATATATCGTTCGCCACCTGGAACGATCCTTACGAATCTCTTTTGCTTCACTCACACCTATTAACCTTCTCACATACACCTACGTATACGGTTAGTCTAACAATATATAAGAAAAACAATTAGGAGAGACATTGATTGAATCAGAGTTTCTTGTTGGTTTTTCTCCGAGCCAGGGCTTCCGAACCAACGGTAGAATTTCAATGATTGAAAGAAGATGTAGTGACAAAGATTGAACAGGGCTTGCTTCGATGGTTTGGACATGTTATACGGATGAATAATAGTAGACTGACAAAAGGAATATATGTGAGTGAAGCCGAAGGGCGGTTACGTAGGGGCTGGCCCGATAAGACAACAGTCTGATAGATGCTATATTGAAAAAGAGTAACGATAGCAGTACCCATAACCGCCAAGTGTCTATGAGGCAGTTTATAAATGTTAATGAAGCGAAAGTAGTTCAAGATCAAGATGGATGGGGATCGGTAGATCTCTGCACATTTGATCTCACACTCACTCAAATGAAGTGATTTTATACTCTTTGCTCAATCAGTGAACGAACATAATAAATACGCTCATTTCCCATATATTGCTTGAAAGGTCACATTAGTCTCGATCTTGACAAGAGTCACCTTTATATCGCTGACATTCGTACACCTTCTCATACTCACATCCATACTAATGATCATATGCCCCATCATCATTAGCCTGTCTGAATCCACTGTTGGACATAGGCCTCCCCTAAATGACGTCACTTCTCCCTGTCAGTGGTTGTTCGCATCCATTCAATGTCAGCCTGCGCAGGTCGTCTTCCCACCTTGCACGATAGAAATACAAGTTGGTTCTAAAAATAAAAATTGTAATTGTTCACAACATGCCAAACTTAAGATATTAAATACCCTGATTAAGACAAAAGCAAAAAAGAAGAAAAACAAACAAAAAGACACAGGTTAAAAGAAAGAAAGTGACAAAATAATAAGCCAAAGATGCGTGGTCGGTTGTTGTCGGTCCCAATCAGAGTATTCCTGTCTCTGTTGCTTCGCAGAGGTTGTGGGATGAGCCGTTGTGCAGACAGGTTCAACAAAACTTGCTGAATTCTGCTCCTGCTCTGGCAGAACGTGCTCGTCTCCTTGCTGTTGCTAGGCGGGAGTCGGGATACTGGTTGAATGCGTTGCCCTCAGCGAAAATAGGGACTCTTCTCGACAGATCCACGTTCTGTCTTGCGGTGGCGCTGAGGTTGGGTGCTAGGGTCAGTGAGCCACATCGCTGTCGCTGTGGAGAGTGGGTGGACCCGTCTGGTTACCATGGCCTGTCTTGCTTACGTAGTGGAGGTCGCTTGTCCAGACATGCAGCTTTGAATGACGTGATCCGCCGGGCTCTTGCCAGCGTGCGTGTCCCGGCAATTCTGGAACCGTCCGGGTTGCTTCGCGCCGATGGTAAGAGGCCCGACGGTTGCACGCTCGTTCCTTGGAAGAGTGGGATGGTGTTAGTGTGGGACGCAACTTGTGTCGACACATTGGCCCCATCTCACGTTTCTAAGTCTGCTGTCGGGGCTGGATCAGCCGCGTCTAACGCAGAAGGACTGAAGCGGAATAAGTACTCGAATTTGGGTCCTGAGTACATCTTCAGCCCTTTTGCGGTAGAGACTATGGGGCCATGGGGTCCAGACACTATGGCCTTCTTCAACGATTTGTCTGGTCGCCTGAAGGAGGTCAGCGGGGACCCAAGGGCTGGGGCTTATTTTGGCCAAAGGATAAGTTTGGCCATTCAGCGCGGAAATGCTGCCAGCATCTTGGGCACTCTCCCTGTTGGCAGTGATTTGGCTCAAATATTTTATTTATAGTTTTATAATAATTTATTTATAAATAATTTAGTAAATAGTTTAACAAGTAAGTTTAGATTTGGCTGTATGGCTTATGTACCTTTCCTTCACTTTGTGTGTAAGTAAATAAAATAAAAAAGATAATCAAATAATCTAGAGTACCCGCCACATAAGGTGGCAGTAGCCAAACTTGGAACTAAATTTGACGTTTCCGCCATTGCGTGTTATTTTGTATGAAAGGTAAATTTAGTATTACCAGCGTTGTGTTTTTGCTCACTCTTTGTAATTTTTATGTTTGTTAAGGGTGATTATAATAAATTGATTTCCGGAGTTTCTTGTTAGTTCTTCTCCAAGCTAGGGTCTCCGCTGATCTAACCTCGGTAAAAAATATATAAAGACAATGTTCAGTGCCATGTTTGAAATAATAGTTTTAAGAGATTCGCGATTTATACTCATGATATAAGATATAAGGGTGTGTATAAGATTGATTGCAGGTGTGGGAAATCCTACGTCGGACAGACTAAACGGTCTATTGCGGACAGAGTGAAGGAACACATAATATATGTAATATATAATAAGAAGGATAAGTCCCGTTAATTATTAATCATGTTTGAAATAGTTTAATAAACATATTTTGACTTTGATATATTAATTTGTTTTATTTGAGTTTATAGCTCTGCAACCAAAGACCGTTACAAATGAAACCTATAATGTATCGAGCCGTATGGCACAGTAAGTGCTAGTTTTGGCGAGTTTACTGGTAACACTGAATTACGCGACTGTGGCGACGCCTCCAACTGCCAATTTATGTGGCGCGATCTCTAAAGTACTGAAATTTACAACTCTAGACTTAAAATATCTACTCTTAATTACTGAATTGATATTAAACTACGATTTTTCGAAAACACATCAGTAGACGGGCCCTTTTTGGACCTTGTCATGAAAGAACACCTGAACCTATGAGTAGAGTCTGGCTAACGAAAGTAGATACTGAAAAGCGCGGCAAATTTTAAAAATATTAGCATTGCAACCCTAAAATAAACAGGAAAGTTGGAACAACTACGTTGATACTTTGACGTTTATTTTTATTTTACCAGTGGATGCTTGCAATTTTCTCCGTGTTATGACTTGATTAAAAGTAGCTTATATAACTTGTTATCTCTTTATTAACTCCATGCCAAACATCACACGGATACGTCACTCCATTGTAGCGTACTAAAGGAAGACACAAATGAAACCTATAATGTATCGAGCCGTGGCAAGTGAGTGCTAGTTTTGGCGTGTTTACTGGCAACACTGAGTTACGCAACTGTGGCGACGCCGCCATCTGCCATCATATATGGCGCGATCTCTAGTACGGTCAAAATGTCTTAACATTGTTTTATTTTAATTAAGTAATACATATTCGTTTTAGTTATTTTTTGTTTGTTCTTTTTGTTCCTTTAGTACGCTCTAATGGAGTGACGTATCCGTGTGATGTTTGGTATGGAGTTAATAAAGAGATAACAAGTTATATAAGCTACTTTTAATCACGACATAACGCGGACAAAATTGCAAGCATCCACTAGTAAAATAAAAGTCAAAGTATCAAAGTGAGTTGTTCCGACTTTCCTTTTTATTTTAGGGTTGCAATGCTAATATAATTTAAATTTGCCGCGCTTTTTCAGTATCTACTTTCGTTAGCCAGACTTTATCATGCATGAGGATCAATATTATGATGAGTTTAAATATTTGTAAATAATTTTTTAATAATTCTCTACAACTACATCGTACGTTGGGTTCCCAAGATACAGGCTGCGCCTAGTTTGGGAACGCCTGAACAACTCTTTCTAAATAAGCTTACAAATAATCTAAATAATAAATAAATAATAATATTTGGACATTATTACACCAATTGAACTAGCCCCTTGGTAAGTACATTAAAGACTTGTGTTAAGGGTACTAGCCAACGTATATGTAAGAAATGTATACATATTATATATAGATAAATACATATACAGCATATATAATCAACGACCAGACTGGAAAGCAGTAGAAAAGCGTAGTTCTCAACTCTGCCTCCACCGGAAATCAAACCCGGAACCTCATAAATTAGCGTTCAGGTGTCTAACCGATCGCGCCACGTAGGTCGTCAGAAATCTAGTTATCATTATCTAAATATGTATATACAGGGTGACAGATTCATCACTGGCAATATTTGAACCTGGCTATTAGTAGCACCTATAGAACCCATTTTCATAATAAAAAGGGTAGGAAATTTTTGGAAATTTTGGACAATTTTTTTAATTTACATTTTAAATTTTCCGTAACATATGGGTACCCTATTAACGTAAAACTTACCAAGGTCATGTTCATTCATAAATTGTAAGTTTACATTATATGTCATTATCTATGGTAATCCGGTGTTTGTGGACCATGATAGCATTTTGAATGAAACTTTTTCCATTATTGAGACAGTGTTTCCACAGGTCAGGAAGCCAATAGAACATACTCAGGTGGTGTCTTTTAAACATTAATAACGACGATGTTACGCACTATTCTTTTATTTAATAAAAATAATCATCACTGCACACAATAACACAACATGAACATTAGCCGGTTATGGATTGTACTTAACTTAATCGCGTCATTACTCAATGCTGGTTACTAATTAATCTCCCTTTAGTTTACGCTTTGATAAGTTCTTTAAAACATTTGTTTCCAAATTTCTGGTTTATTTCGATAATTATAACCTCGAAACCACTTCAATAATTAATTTCATTTCCACTAAAGTATGAATTTGTATTCACATAACTAAACCATGATTTACTTTCACATCATTAATAAACATCATCCACCATTATTGTACTATGAAACAGCAATTTAACATTAAATTAGAAATTCAGACGACAAAAATACTTTTAACCGCCATAGCATTGTAAACAAACAGTCAAATAAATAAATTAGCCACAGATATAGTCTGGCTAACGAAAGTAGATACTGAAAAAGCGCGGCAAATTTAAAATATATTAGCGTTGCAACCCTAAAATAAAAAGGAAAGGCGGAACAACTCACTTTAATACTTTGACATTTATTTTTATTTTACTAGTGGATGCTTCCAATTTTGTCCACGTTATGACGTGATTAAAAGTAGCTTATATGACTTGTTATCTCTTTATTAACTCCATACCTAACATCACACGGATACGTCACTCCAGTGTAACGTATTAAAGGAACAAAAAGAACAAACAAAAAATAACTTAAACGAATATGTACTTACTTAATGAAAATAAAAAAATATCAAGACATTTTGACCGTACTAACCTTTTTTTTTTTTTTTTTTTTTAACGTCAGGAAATCCCCACGGATACCCGTCCGGCCCTGGGGAGCCAGAGGGTTATGTCGGACTCGAACCGACTAAAACCTGACGGTGTCCTCCGGGGCGCCTTACTCGGCGGGGTCGCGGGAACGCGTAAGCATAACATCACGCGACCCCACCGGCGCAGTCCGGCCGAAGCCAGACCCATTCCCGGCCGGGCGAAAGCGAACCCCCGCCTAGCCAACACCGAGGGGCGCGTGGGACACGCGCACACCACCTCTAGGCCGAACGCGAAGGAGCGGCAAGCCCCAGCTTACCACCCCACGGCCCTAGGTAGGGGAGAGAGGAGGTCACGAGCACTGTATCGTGACCCCCCCTCACCACCACCCAGCCCATCTCCAGAGCCCAGTTTCCCGGGCTCAAGTAATTTTTTATAGAGGTTTTCTTCCCCGCGGTCCAAGGAGCAAGCCCCTTAGACCCTCGGCCCTGACCAAAGAAAACTCCGGAACAGGGTTACGAGATTGGATGGTGGCAGCGCTGACACTGCCTGCCCGGCAATCGCGTCGATTGCCGGGCCCGTCCCAAAGGCCAGGAACGCGCGCCACCCCAGGGAGCGGCGTCTCCCTGAGAACGACGCGGTCCCGGCACACACCACTCCTCCAGCCTCCGTCGTTGGACCCGACGGAGGCGGAGAGCAGCCCCGGGGCAATTGGTTTCACGGTCTTCCCACGGTCCCACAAGGTGGGCCACGAGAAGGCTTGCCCCATCCACCCCTGACCGTACTAACCTAACCTAACTGTACGCAAGTCAACCATAAAGAAACATCAACAACACGCCAACTTCGGCGTCAGAAATAGGAATACCATACACTAATTCTGATTTTACCAAATTTTTCGGAAAACAAATACAAATTAATTTTCTTTAAAATAAAATGCCAAGTTTTTCTCTATCTAATTACAGCTTGGCAAAAAAACTATAAACCATTGTGAATTGCTTGGATACGAGATAAGTGTAATATTATACAATAAACTTCGAACACGAGGGTTATGTTTACATCTTTGTTCAGTACTGTGGCGCGCATTAATGAAGTTGATACTTTTGAGTATTTTTAATTATTTTAGTATTTTTAGTATACATTAAACACTAAATATAAAATAACACTAAATATAAAAAATATAAATTAAAATGTTGGACACGCCTTAGCTGAAATGTGTTTTTTTTTTGTCTCCCTTTTAAGTCCTATGAATTATGATGATTATGACGACTAGGTTCAGGAAAAAGCGCATATTCACATTTTTTTATGAAAAAGCTTCAAATGAACAGGCTTAAAGGATAAATGGTCATGAATGCCCATAATGTTACACAAATAATACTTCTATGTACTAAGTACCAAGACTAGGTTGTCCACTTTAAGGGTTGCCATGAAAAAACTTAGTGGCGTCCCCATTATTTTCTACTCTTTTTTGTCAAGCTGTCGTTAAGATATAGTGTACCTAATTACTAAAGCTATTTATTAGACCAACATAAGGCTTACTGTAGCTCTTGAAATGGTCCAACACGTATATACGAAACTTATTTTCGATTAACACAATTTTAGCAGACGTAAGAATATTTAAAACTCATTTTATAAAATGTTCAAAATGAGTTTGTTTTAAAAATGCCTTTTTGGAATTAATTGTCCTAAGTACTTTCTACTTAAAATACCCCAAATTGTAGGGTGAATATCCGATAGTAGGAACACTTTAGTGTTGTCATAGAAAAAGTTTGCAAAATTATCCAGTATCTACTTTCGATTAATAGCAAACGGGACTTATCGCGTATGTTTTTAAATAATAAAGTTACCTTTATTAACGAAGTCCCGTTTGCTATTAATCATGAGTATAAATCGCGAATCTCTTAAAACTATAGTATCTACTTTCGTTAGCCAGACTAAAAGTAAAGATGAAGTAAAGTTCGCGTCATACAGCCAGGGTGAAGTGCATTACAATTTATACTTTCGACTTACGACGAGCATAAATATTTAAATATTTTGTATGACTAATTAATAAATATACATCAGATGAAGAATAAACTATGATATGTAAATCATTAAAAATAAAATTGTTTATTTCACTTATGTGTTATGTACTATTTCGTCACTAAAAGTACTTGATACTTCAAGTACGTTTTAAGACATGTAACCAGACTACTAAATATAAAAAATAGAAACTCTCTATGTTGAATTGTTTATTGTTAAAAATTTTGCAACGGAATTTGCAAGATGAAAATAAGTTTTGAAATTATTAGTTATAATAATTATTTATCAATATGGATCAAAATGAACAAAAAATTGAGAAACTGGTGAAATGGAATTGTATTGGTCATCGTGTACTATGTATGTGTGATGAAATCGTTGTGTTTTGATAATTTTCATTGGGAGCATGTAATTTGTTCGACCACAAAAAAACTTTTATGTTTTACTAGCAGGTAAGCCGTACTGATGACTAATGTAGTAGTGACGCCTTTTCTTCATACGCTAGAACGGCTTTGGGTACACCAGAAATAGAGTTTAGTAAAATAATGTAGATTTTTACTTGTATGTTTTATTCTTGATAGTTGTTTGTTTTGTTGTTGTTAGTTTTTTGTTTTGAGTGTTGACAGATGTTTTTTTGGAAGAGAAGTTATGAATGAAATAATGTAGGGCGTCCATATATTCTGAATTGGCTCCCAAACTTTGAGGAGGCTTTTCTCAATATTTTTGTACTGGAAGGTACTAAAATAATTAAGCCAGGCCGCATAATTTTGATCATATAATCTACGCTTGAAGTATTGCCAGTGATGAAAATTTCACCCTGTATAACTCAAAGGTGACTGACTGACTGACATAGTGATCTATCAACGCACAGCCCATACCACGGGACGGATCGGGCTGAAATTTGGCAAGCAGGTAGATCTCATGACGAAGGCATCCACTAAGAAAGGATTTTAATCAATTTTGCCCCCAAGGGGATAAAAAAGGGATGAAAGTTTATTTGAAAAGTACATTTACACTCCTTAACCACGCGGGCAAAGCCGCGGGCAACAGCTAGTCTTACACATTTTAGTTTTAAGCTTATTGTATCTAATGACAAATAAAGAATTTTCATTTTCATCAAAGAAAACAACATGATATATTTTTATACTGTTTTTAATCATTTTAATCAAAGAGAATTAGCATAGCTATTCAGAGGGGGAATGCTATCAGTGTCTTGGGAACCCTACCACCCTCTGACAGCGATGATTATAAAGATATTTTCTATGTAATTTAATTTTTATTTCTACTTTAGGTTTATAGTTTTAATTCCTTGTTATATTTATTTAAAAAATATATCAAAATCTACTTTCTGCTTAAAATACCCCAAATTGTAGGGTAAATTTCCGATGATAGGAACATTTTAGAGTTGTCATGTAAAAAGTTTGCAAATAAATCCAGTATCTACTTTCGTTAGCCAGACTCTAACCTGCAAGCCGTAACGATACCGTTACGGCTTGCAGGTTACTCATAGGTTCATATACT
Organism: Leucoptera coffeella; assembly: GCA_030578115.1. Classification (NCBI taxonomy): domain Eukaryota; kingdom Metazoa; phylum Arthropoda; class Insecta; order Lepidoptera; family Lyonetiidae; genus Leucoptera; species Leucoptera coffeella. The sequence goes on along the minus strand of JAMBLF010000687.1, from coordinate 171,173 downwards.
AAACAAGTTTCAGTATTAGAGTACCCGCCACATAAGGTGGCAGTAGCCAAACTTGGAACTAAATTTGACGTTTCCGCCATTGCGTGTTATTTTGTATGAAAGGTAAATTTAGTATTACCAGCGTTGTGTTTTTTGCCCACTCTTTGTAATTTTTATGTTTGTTAAGGGTGATTATAATAAATTGATTTCTGGACTTTCTTGTTAGTTCTTCTCCAAGGGTCTCCGCTGAACTTCTTCTTCTCAATCGTTACGCTCTTATCAGAGCGGTCGTGGTCTTCATGACGTGGCATCTTGAGCAGCCGAAATGGTTGGTGAACTAACCTCGGTAAAAATATGTAAAGACAATGCTCAGCGCCATGTTTGAAATAGTTTTTTTACATACATACATACACATCACGCCTGATTCCCTGTAGAGGGGTAGGCAGAGATCACGGATCCCCATTTGTCCCGATCCTGACAGACCACTTTCGCTTCATTGACATTCATACATTCTCTAATACACTCTCGGCGGTTATAGGTACTCCTAACGTCACCTTTTTTCAATATAGCGTCTATCTGACTGTTACATATATGTCTTATTAGGCCGGCTCCTACGTAACCGCCCTTCCACTTCACTCATATATATTCCTTTTGTCAATATATAGTTTTTTTAATTTGTACTTAGATCGTAAAATAACTTTCAAAGAGAGCTTATGATAGGGCCTATTTTGAATAAAAATATTTTGACTTTTGACTTTGGTATATTAATTTGTTTTATTTGAGTTTATAGCTCTGCAACCAAAGATCGTTACAAATGAAACCTCAATATAATGTATCGAGCCGTATGGCACAGTGAGTGCTAGTTTTGGCGTGTTTACTGGCAACACTGGATTACGCGACTGTGGCGACGCCCCCAACTGCCAGTTTATATGGCGGGATCTCTAATTCTTTTTGGATTCATCAAACTTCAAACTTGACATCTTGATAGATCGGAGGATCGAAGCAAGAGTTTGTAAACTCGTGTGCATTATCATATTTGATTTGATTCGTGGACAATCTACAATGAATCGTATATATTTATTACTGTCCTGCGCAATTGGTCTATTGCTTGGAAGCTACATGTGTGCCGAAACTGAAGAAATGAAGGCAAAAGCCGTAATAAATGTGGCAGATATTACGCCAATTGAGAAACCAACCAATCTTATCGCATCGAAGGATTCTACAGAGGATACAAAGAAAGGCAATCAAAGCATATTCGATGAAGACGATGCGAATCAAAGGAAGAAAACAAAATGGAGAGAGTGCTTGCTATGCAAAAGGAAGATGAACTGTTCCACCTGTACTACATCTAGGTTTAAAAGATGCAGTGAATGTGTGAATACCCATTGCAAATGCTTAAGACGCAGGTCCAACCGATCCAACAGCCAAGAGATTTGTTTTGGATTCTTCATCTTTAGCACTTTGATAAATATGATCTATAATTGTGCAAATTAAACTGTTCTAATCTAAAAAGTAATTCTAATATAGTAGTGGTTGGCTGAGGGTCACAAGTGATCGTGTTTTGTAGCGTAACTTTGGGAAGGCCTACGTCCAGCAGTGGACTAACATAGGCTGATTGAATTGAAAAAAATAATCCAAAAAGCGCCTGTGAAGATGACGTGTCATTTTGATTCTCAACTTAGTTTTTAATGTACGAGTATATGTAATATAAAGTATAATATTAATATATTTACAGAAATTGTAAGTTGTTTGAATTGAAAACTTCTTTATGTGATGGATAGAGCATTTATCAATTTTTAGGCTATAGTACCGTAAAGATTCAAATGACCATTTTTTGGCTTATAGTTTTTCTTACACATTTAGAAACATTTAACCAATAACAAGTGATTTTCCTAGATGTATAGTGCCTAAAATAGCTATTCCTCTCGGACGAAGTTGCGGGCATAGGTAATTTGTAAGTTTTCTCGAAATTTCTCATATAGACTCGAAATTGGAAGATATCAAGGTATTCATAATAATATTGCCGACTTAACCGCAAGGTGTATGGCATATTAAGAAATATAAATAAATAATAATATTACACCTATACACATTATTACACCAATTGAACTGGCCCCTTGGTAAGCACATTGAAGACTTGTGTTAAGGGTACTAGTCACCGTATATTTAAGAAAGGTATACATATTATACATAGATAAATACATATATAGCATATATAATCAACAACCAGACTGGAAAGCAGTAGAAAAGCGTTGTTCTCAACTCTGCCTCCACCGGGAATCGAACCCCACGATTAGCGTTCAGGTGTCTAACCGATCGCACCACGGATGTCGTCATATTTTCCTGGCCATGCTTCGTTTGGGATTCTGTCTCTTCTTTCTTTTTATAAAACGATTTGCAATTTTTTTCTTTGCGAATATATACCTGATAAATCACTACATAGTATAAGACAAAGTCGCTTTCTCTGTCCCTATGTCCCTTTGTATGCTTAATATTAAAGGAGGTTGGATGAAAACAAGCCTCTATGGTGAAATTGTAGTTGCCTGTTAAAAAAGGTAGTTGACATCTGCTGTCACTCGAAAAATAAGTGCGAGTCTATTAAAGTTCGTTTTTTCCTGTTTTAATGCCTTCTATTGTCCATTTATGTAAATATACCTATCACTTTGTGCTTCCACATCTCTCTATCTACAACAACAGGTTATGCGCCCTACATTGGCGAAGTGATATCGAAGATGGAGAATTTCAAGTTCAGTATTGCGCCCCTCGAAGGTAAATGCACCTGGGACACTTGGAAATACAAGATACTAATAATATTAGAGAGCATACCACGCGCTCTTGATATTGTTGAAGGCAAAATCACCAGTGATGATGAAAGTGAAGCCAAATTGGTGTCGGAATATGAAAAAGCAGACTCAAGCGCTCTTTTCTTCATAACTAATAACTTGAGTGATGAAATGTTAAGGAAAGTTATGCGATTCACGTCTGCGAGAGATGTATGGTTAGAGTTACACCGGATGTTTGAAGGTAGTAATGAGGACAGAACATTCCAACTGTGTATGAGTTTCTTCAGTTACAAGAAAGATCAGGCTGATGACGCAGCTACTCATATGTCGAAGTTGAAGAACATTTGGACCTCGTTAAACAAAGAGCTTGGCGAGTGTAAGAAGCTTCCAGAACTTCTTTTAATATGCAAGACTCTTGACACACTTGGCGAAGAGTACGTTCAATTCAAAAGTGGATGGCTGATATGTCCTACGTCCGAGCGAACTATAGAGAACCTAACTGATCGTCTGTGCGTCTTCGAAAGAAACTTGATGGTGTCAACAGTGCCACTAGAGCAAGAAACTTTGGCGATAAACACACAAAAAGAGGCAAGTAAGAAGAGTAAGGATGCAAATATCAAGTGCAACTATTGCTGTATAAAAGGTCATCGCGTCAGAAATTGTAAAAAATGGCTCCGAGATGGTAAACCTGCGAAAAACAGCAACCCGCCTTCCTCTTTTACGAACCAAAAGCAAGTATCTCATATAGCAGAATCGATGTACATAACAAAACACGAAACGGAGACAAATTTATCGGACACAGTAAACTGGTACGTTGATAACGGTGCAACTTGCCACGTCACCAATCGAGGAGATTTATTCCAGACTTTCCAACCTTTTGAAAATACACATACTGTCACTACAGCCAATGGTAATGTAATGCAAGCCAGAGGAAAAGGAAGTATTGTTATCATGTCAGGGGTACGAGGAAAAGTATACGAAATCACCCTAAATGACGTTTGGTATGTGCCACAGATCACGAAAAACCTGTATTCTGTGTTAGCTGCTCATGACTGCAACTCATCGAGTAGACATGAGTCGACACCAACGAGCTGCACAATGTCAACCCGTGGCGAGGTGAAGATAAAGGGTGTACGCAGCATAAGCGGAGGCTTGTACAGGCTGAATGTTACGAGCGTAATTCCTAAGAAGAGCTTAGAAATTAATTTATTGTTAACAAAAACTCAGCTGTACCACGAGCGACTCGTACATCAAAATAAGCGACATGTACGACAATTTGTGAGACGGGAGTTGGGAATGGAGCTTCCTCGCGATGAGAGTATCTGTGAAAGCTGCATATTTGGCAAGTCGCATAGATTGCAGTTTGGTACTCGACAAGGAGCTTCAAAACCTGGCGAGCTTGTACATAGTGATGTATGCGGACCATTTCCTAACTCATTTACAAATTTACGCTATTTCCTGCTTTTTAAAGATGATTTTACTGGATATCGCTATGTTTACTTTCTGAAAGCTAAGTCAGATGTGAAACAGAAACTAAAGGAATTCATTGCCGAAGCACGAAATATGGGCCATTCCATCCAAACGCTATTGAGTGACAATGGTGGTGAGTTTGATAATAGAGATGTGCGTGAGATACTAGCCATGCATGGATTCAAACATCGACTGACTATGCCATATACACCAGAGCAAAATGGATGCAGCGAGAGAGATAATAGGACCTTGGTAGAAGCTGCAGGGACTATTATGCATAGTGGAGGTTTTCAAGAGAAACTTTGGGCCGAGTTAGTTAATACGGTCGCCTACGTTCTCAATAGAACTGGTCCAACCCGTGAGGAGAACAAAGCACCCTATGAACTATGGCATGGAAAGAAACCAAAGGTGGCTCATCTGAGAATCTTGGGCTGTAATGCCTATGTCCATGTCCCCAAACAAAAACGAAAGAAACTCTCCATGAAAGCTATGAAAGGAAGATTAGTCGGATATGATAACGATGATGGCTATCGTATCTGGTGTGATGATAATGTAATGATTCGATCACGTGACGTAATCTTTGATGAGAAACCGCTTGACAGATCTAATTGTGAAGATGTTGTACCGACAACAAAAGAGAAAAAGACTTTGTTCAATGAGTACGAATTGAAAGTTACCTCTAACGAGAATCACAATGAAGATAGTCAAGATCCATCTCTAAGCCATCATACAGCACAAATCGAACCTGATCACTATGATCAAATGTGTGCACCGGAAGTACAAGAGGAGGAAAGTACTAACCATGGTGAAATGTCAAGACCACCTAGCACGACGTGGTATAACAACGATCTAGAACATTCATCAGACTCGGAAGATGAAATTGTACAGACTAGATACAATTTGAGAGACAGAAACACCATGCGACTTTCATCTAAACGCAGAGATTGCTGTGTACTTACCGATAACGAAGCTGAACCTGCCACGTTTAATGAAGCGATGAAGAGCTCACAGAAACATGAGTGGATGAGAGCAATGAGACAAGAAATAGATTCTTTGAAAGAGAACAACACGTGGTCTCTTAAAGAACTACCATCGAATCGTAAAGCCATACCGTGCAAATGATACCGTGCAAATGGGTATTTAAGGTGAAGAAAAACCCTGATGGCTCTATCGATAAATATAAAGCACGTTTGGTTGCAAAAGGTTTTAAGCAACGCAAAGGAATTGACTATGAGCAAACATACAGTCCTGTAGCTAGATTTGCAACCATACGATCACTTCTGAGTTTTGCTGCGAGTACCTAACACAGTTTGACGTGACGACAGCCTTTCTATACGGAGAGCTCAAAGAAGAGCTATAAATGCAGCAACCCGAAGGTTTTCATGACGGTTCTACTCTTGTATGTCATCTGAATCGAAGCTTATATGGCTTGAAGCAAGCACCACGCTGCTGGAATCATCGTTTTCATAAAGTACTGACAGAACCTGAGTTCATACAGAGTACAGAAGATCCGTGCCTATACGCAAAGAAAGTAGGGGGGAAACAGATTATACTTACTCTTTATGTAGATGACGGATTAGTAGCTGCTTCTGACAAACAGCTTGCTGACGACTTTATCGAGAACCTGAAAACGAAACTTAAAATTACATTGAAGCCCGCGACGTATTATCTTGGAATGGAAATCGATCAGTGTAAAGACGGCACGATTGTAATCCATCAGAGGGCGTACACCAAGAAGGTATTAGAGCGATTTAACGTGGCTAACAGTAATCCAGTCTCAACACCAATTGATGCTGCAGAAAAGTCGTCTGTAACACAATTAGATGAAAAAGGAGACACTAATGAGATTAATTTTCCCTACCGCGAAGCTGTTGGCGCATTAGCGTACCTCATGGTTGCAACCCGACCCGATATCGCTTATGCAGTTGGCATAGTATCACGCAACCTGGAGAAACCCAATAGAAGTGATTGGAATAGAGTCAAGCGTATACTTCGTTATCTTAAGGGAACTACGTCTCTTGGGATAAAATATGCACCGAAGACCCTGATCATACCAGAGTTGATAGGATACACAGACGCTGACTATGGTGGTGATATAACAACCGGACGATCTACCACAGGAATGGTTTGCTTATATGCTGGAGGACCAGTGTCGTGGACAAGCAAGAGACAGACTTCAGTTGCACTTTCCACCACTGAAGCCGAACTAGTTGCTGCCAGTGAAGGAGACAGAGAGCTTGTCTGGTTGACCAGAATCTTTGAGGATATCACAAAGATTAAGAGTGTGCCTGACCTACACGTTGTTGACAACGAAGCAGCTGTACGATTGGCACACAACCCCGAGTTCCACAAACGGACAAAGCACATCCGTATCAGGCATTTTTATGTGCGAGAGCTTGTGTCTGAAGGAGCGATTGTTGTCCGTAGAATTGGAACACGTGACCAAATAGCAGATATCATGACAAAAGGACTACCGAAGCCAACCTTTACAAGATTGAGGTCTGCCCTAGCCTTGTTTTAGAGGGCGTATTAAAGGAGGTTGGATGAAAACAAGCCTCTATGGTGTAATTGTAGTTGCCTGTTAAAAAAGGTAGTTGACATCTGCTGTCACTCGAAAAATAAGTGCGAGTCTATTAAAGTTCGTTTTTTCCTGTTTTAATGTTTTAATGCCTTCTATTGTATAAATCCATTTATGTAAATATACCTATCACTTTGTGCTTCCACATCTCTCTATCTACAACAACACTTAAATCTTTGAAACTACGCAACGGATTTTGTTGCGGTTTTTTAATAGATAGAGTGATTCAAGAGGAAGGTTTGTGTGTATAATAATATCCATTAAATAGTGGAGTAGGCTGTATATTTTATACCCGTGCGAAGCCGGAGCGAGTCACTAGTTTTAAATAAATAGCATCAAAAGTCAGAAAATCTTTTAGGCCTCTGCTTTGAATTTTGCGGGCGGCACACAGTGGGCTGAAAATCGACATTTAGGCATAGGAAATTAAATGGGATACCTTTTTTTATTTCAGACGTAGTTCGAGAGCGCTTCACTGGCGTAGAGTTGGTAGTGGAGTACCAAAAGTGTCAAATTACTGCCACTGAAGTACTATTGCATCACTACTGAACTAATATTTTGCCTAAAATGCATTAGTAGACTAAGACCCCAGCTCTCACGTGGGCGGTCGAGTCTCCTTTATCCCGAGGGTTGCAATCTTAGGATCTGTTTGGCGATGTTGGTGTTAAGACGTATCAAGATGTGCCCTATCAATTGATACTTTCTTACAATTTGGCTACGAGTGGCTTCTAGTCCGTCAGCTCGCAAAGTTTTCGGTTGGATATGGCATGTCATAGGAGGCCACTGAGGGACCAAGGGTAAATAGCTAAGCTATTGGGCGATGGCAACCTGTCACCAATGTTCCAAAATAGAATCTATTGGGCGATGGGCTAGAAACCTGACACCATTATGACATCACAATCCCAATATTCATGCTAAATCGTGACCTAGGAGATGTTAGATGTTATGGGATTATAGGACGAGAATGAATGTTTGTGTTATGTATGTTATTATAGTTTTTTTCATGACTTTTATTGTTTCTTATTATTAACTGCACTAACTCGTGATAGATTTGAAGTGTATACTGTCCAAAGACAAGAATTTCACTCATTCTAAACGTACAGGGCTCAGTCCCTTCTTAAGGACATACATGGAGTGTAAGTACATACAGTGAATAGGTGCTCTATTATTATCCTAAGTAGAACCTCAATCAACCAATCAACCTATGTCAATCCACTGCTGAACGTAGGCCTCCCTAAGGTTACGCCACAAAACACGATCACTCGTGGCCCTCAGCCAACCAATACCAGCGAACTTTTTCAGATCATCGGTCCAACTAGCAGGGGAGCGTCCTACACTTTTACCGAGTCGCGTTCGCCATTCGAGAACAGCTTTACTCCAGCGGTCGTCGGTTCTACGGCAGACGTGGCCGGCCCACTGCCACTTCAGCTTGCAACATCGATAGACAATGTCTACGACTTTGGTTCTCTGCCGGATAATCTGAGATACCCATCATCGAACGTTCCATTACTCGCTGTGCGTCATGTAATCGGTGAGCTAGCCCGACTGTCATGTTCCACGGTTCCACACCGTATGTCATCACAGATATAATCACTACATAGTATAAAACAAAGTCGCTTTCTTTGTCCCTATGTCCCTTTGTATGCTTAAATCTTTGAAACTACGCAACGGATTTTGATGCGATTTTTTTTAATAGATAGAGTGATTCAAGAAGAAGGTTTATATGTATAATAACATCCATTAAATAGTGGAGTAGACGATATATTTTATACCCGTGCAAAGCCGGAGCGGGTCGCTAGTATTGTAATAAAAGGGCTACTTCAAAGATTCACAATTTACTGAGTATCAAACTTAATAGGTAATACAAAAGGACAAAAAATGTAATCTAATATTAGACTAAGAAAATCATTGTTAGATGTAATGGTGAGGAAAAACAACGTGAGGAAACCTAGCTATTCCTCAAACAAGTAATACACAGAACTTGTAAATGGGGAGACAGCTTTCCACGTGTCATATTGACCATTGACTATCTGGTGAACGCGTGGGTTCGCGGTGGCCATAGAATTACTACCTACGCAATTGCGGAGATGAACACCCGAACCTCTGACTCGCAAGCTGTTTCTGTATCTTCCTATACCATACAAGATTTATTATTCTTTTCGATTCAACAAAATAAAAATTGAGGTCGTGACAGATTGAAGCAAGGGCTTAAACTTTTGTATTGATGTTTACATTTATTTAGATTAATGTACGTATTTAAATGAATCGGAAAGTTTTACTACTATATTTCGCAGTTGGCCTATTGATTGGAAACTATACGAGTGCTGAAACTAAAGACCTAAAAACACAAGTTGATTCAAAAGCAAACGAGAAACCAACTAACCGAAGTCTCAGGAAGCATATTTATAGATCTGTTCAAGAGCATACCAATTCGAAGCGAAATAGAAGTAGGTTGAGGAAAAAGGGAAATTGGAATATTGATGATGATGATGAAGATGATTGGAATATATGCACATCATGTGAAATAACGTCTGGTTGTTCTTGTACTACTAATCGTCGGTGTAGGGCCTGTCGAAGAAGATATTGTAATTGCATAATAGACGACGATGAAGGAGACGATGACAGCGAAGTCGACGACGACAAATCGAATCGCCAAGAGATTTGTATCGAATTCTTGATCTTCAGCACTGTGATAAATACGATCTATAATAGCGCAATTTAAACTGGTCTAGTGCCTGTGAAAATGACGTGTCAATTTTATTCTTAACGGACTTTTTAACGTACGAGTTGTTGTTGCCATCCTATGGTACCCCAGTGGTACAAAGGGCCTTCGTGAGACGTCGCCAACCGCTCCTGTCCTGTGCCTTGCGCTCCGCATCCCTCCAACTCAACCCAGCCGCCCTCAACTCAGCGTCGACTGTGCGCTGCCAGGTGTGCGCCGGCCGGCCTGGGCGTCTGCTCCCGCACGGCCCCATTTGAATGCTGCCCTGGCGATGTTGTCCTCCGGTCTTCGGAGTGTGTGCGTGTGTGTTAACGTACGAGTACATATAGTATACTTTTAATATATTTATACACGATTGTAGACACCCTTTTTAATTTTAGCCATCCCAATCAGAGGCTTCAAAGCTCATCTCCAATATTTAGATAGCCACACAAAGCCTGCGTTTCACTTCACACATCACCCAAGGTGAGAGGTAGTGAACCGTATCGCCGTATATAGGCACTACCTATAACCTATCCCGAAGGATGTTTTCGATCACGTTACAGGAGACCTGCAATGCGCTGTCAGGACAGCCCATGGTGCCCGAAGGGATCGACATCTGTCCCATAACGACAGCGATGTGTCCCACAAATCCTTGCGCCTATCCTGAGACACACTGCTTGACAGAAGCTGGTTCTATCTAGCAGCGTGCCGATAGCTGTAGAAGGCAGGGCGGTTTTATAATAAATGGGCCACACGCGTAGTAGGTACTACTAATATTAATAGACAACCCATACACTGTATTCTCTCTATACTGCAATAGGCTGCCCAAAATCTTGGAAAGTCAAGCTCCGAATAGTAATATCTACCACAATAGGCCTTACGCCACCGTTCTTCTTCAGCGTGCATCGATTAGCACCATATAATACTTTTAAAATAGCCTCACACTTAATCTGACAGCATCAGACGACCTCCGTGAAGCGATTGGTTAACCACCTGAACACTAATCGAGAGGTCGATTCCCGGTGGAGGTGGAGTTAAGAACTACGCTTTTCTTCTGTTTTCCAGTTCGGTCGTTGATTATATATGCTATATAACAAGTATATATTTCTTAAATACGCGTTGACTAGTACCCTTAACAAGTCTTAAATGAACATACCACAGAGCTAGTTTAATTGGTGTAATTATGTCCAAATATTATCATTAGATTAACCAGACACGTCAAAGCTAACCGTTAAAGCTACCAGTAGAGCCATTCTTAAAGACATGACGCGTCTATGTAATCTTACGTAAATAAATGATAAAGAGTATGTAGTATGAAGTTTCACTTAAAGCATTAATTAGAAATCTCTCCACCATTGTCAGTCACTTAGAACAGTTTAATTTGCACTTTAATATGTATTTAACAAAGTACTAAAGATGAAGAAGGCAATACAAATTTCTTGGCGTTTTGATGTATCTTTTAAGCATTTACACATATCTGCGGCACAGTCAAAACATCGACGGAATCTCGATCGAGTACAACTAGTACATTCCTCGTCATCTTCGCATGATATGCATTCATTCCATTCATCATCATCGTTATTCCATTTTTCCTTCTTCTTGAATCTACTTCTATTGTTCCTCGACTTGGTATTTTCTTGAACAGATCTAGAAGTGTCATCATTCCATTTTTCCTTCTTCTTGAATCTACTTCTATTGTGCGTTAAATTGGTATTCTCTTGAACAGATTTATAAATATGCTTTCGGAGACTTCGGTTCGTTGGTTTCTCGTTTGCTTTTGAATCAACTTGTGTCTTTAGTTCTTTAGTTTCAGCACTCATATAGATTCCAATCAATAGGCCAACTGCGAAATGTAGAAATAAAACTTTCAGATTCATTTAAATACGTAAGTAAATCTAAATAAATGTAAACATCAATACAAAAGTTTAAGCCCTTGCTTCAATCTGTCACGACGTCAATTGTTAATTTTGTTGAATCAAAAAGAATAATAAATCTTGTATGGTATAAGAAGATACAGTTACAGCTTGCGAGTCAGAGGTTCGGGTGTTCATCTCCGCAATTGCGGAGGTAGTAATTCTATGGTCATCGCGAACCCACGTGTTGACCAGATAGTCAGTACTGTGTCCGCATTAAAAGGATTATCTATTGCCACGTTGTTTTCTATCACTGACTATCCCGACACAATAAGAAAGGGAGTGTGTATAACCAAGTTGTGAAGCGTATATTATGTTATATTGACGTACTTTTAGCTCTTTCGGGGTGGATTAAACCTTGGATTTTTCCCGATTCACTTTCAATGACTATTGAGATTGTGATCTTACGACACGGTTAGTTTACATACCTTTTACGTCCCTGACTAGCACGGAACGAATATACATACATACGCATCACGGTCATTTTACTGTAGAGGAGAAGGTAGAGATCACGGATCCCCATCTGTCCCGATCATGATAAACCAGTTTCCCTTCATTGACTCATACGCACTCGGCTGTTGTAAGTACTTCTAACGAATAGGTACATAAAAATACGTTTATCTAGAACAAAAAAAATCGACGTAGCTCAGTTGTTTGGGGCTTGACTCTGTATCAGTGGGTACAGGGTTCAAATACCTTGAGCATGTACCAATGGAAATGAAGTTTAATGAATTTCAATGTACATTTTCGTAATAAAAATACATTTACGAAATGCATCGAATTATACGGTGAGGGAAAACATCGTGAAGAAACCTACCTGTTCCTCGGACAGTTAATAGCTTGTAAATGGCGACACGGCTTACCACCTGTCACATTGAGTACTGACTTGGTCAGCACGTGGGTTCGAGGTAGCCCTAGAACTACTACCTTCGCAATTGCAAAGATGGACACCAACCTCTGACTGCCCCGCAAGGTTTAATGGTCGTGAACGCGTTTGCCTTTGTGTTTTTATATAGAACTAAGTGAAGTTAGTATTTGAAACTATAAATTCATTTTGTGTGTTTCTTTTCTGTGTTTACTATCTAAATTCATAAATAATGACGCATCCCTCCCCAAAAATATTGTATGTTTTCTCTTTTGTTCATATCCCGTTAAGTTTAATCATTGTATCACAGGATATAAGAACTATTTTTGAACTAGCCCCGGTAAGTACATTTAAGACTTGTGTTAAGGGTACTAGTCAACGTATATTTAAGAAATGTATACATATTATATACAGATAAATACATATATAGCATATATAATCAACAACCAGACTGGAAAGCGGTAGAAAAGCGTTGTTCTCAACTCTGCCTCCACCGGGAATCGAACCCGGGAACCCACGATTCGCGTTCAGGTGTCTAACCGATCGCGCCACAAAGGTCGTTTACTTTATTAGATATTATAAATATTAGATAAGTATTTACTACTAATGAGCTTTTTCTAAATAGTTTTGTTGTGGAATAGTCAATAATCATAAAATATTATATTGGTACTTTTTGTGTCTTTGTATCATTAGTTAATAAAAGGTTATGACAAATACATTGTCTTTTTTGTTGGCATAAATACTGGCGCCTTAAGAACTATTATTGTCTCGAAATTTATGTGTTAAGGAACTACGCGATACCTTATCTTCGAAGTTCTATCTACACTACAAGAGATTGAAGGACGTGAATGTATATGTATGTATATGAGTTATATAGTTAGTTTACATACATATATTGACGCCTCTACCTTCCTAACGGGATAGGCAGAGAAGGAAGAGTCATAGAAAGGATCCTGACAAATCTCTTGCTTCACTCACACCCATAAATCTTCTCATACATGCTCTTCAGTTTTTTATAAAAAAATGGAAATTTTAATGGAAGGAAGATTTAATTTTTAGCCGATTATCTATTTTAACTTTACAATTTTTTAATGAATACATTAAATAATAGATAAGTACACAAAAACTTTATTACATCATTAATTAATGACCGTATTACAATATCCGACAAATGAGATTAAAGTCATTACAAAAGCACTTATATTCAAACAACACGTTTCTCAAAATAATATTTACAGAGCAAAATATATTTCAAACCTTTTATCTTAGTCATACAATTCATTGAACATTATTAAACATTGTAAAAAAATAAAAGGGAGAAAATGCAAAGCATAGATTAATAAATAAAAGGAGTGGGCCTTACGCAATATTTGTATCGAAACTAGCGTGGCATTAAGAGTGGTGAAACGAGGTACGCGGGTTGGAGTGGAGATATTACAACCAATCAAAACACGCCATCGGCCAATCAAATCAGGTATCTTCTTTCATTCACATTTTTAGACTTCGCTCCAATTAAACCACGCCATTTAGACTCGGCACCGCGCTGGGACCGCTCCTTACGCCGGATCCTCTTTATATTTGGTTCGTGACTCAAACGCTTAACCCATGTGACTAAGGCGAATATAGACTTTGAAAAGAATACTCAAGCGCCACAAAGCTCCTAAAGTGGAGGGGAGGGGCGGACATAGATCTCTCTCGGCCAGTGCAGCCGCGACCGCCGCGGCGCCCCCTCGCAAGCTCTAGTATGCGCCAGCTATGGACCCTGGTGGGACACTATTGCGCTCGCCACCTCCTCCGACAGGACTTTTCCGGGAAACCAGAGGCAGACGTGGAGCAAGCTTCCCTCCACTTCGCCGAGACTTTGGAGGAGATTGAGAGACAAGCTAGAAGGACGTTTGGGGTGAGTTGATATAGAATATGTGTGAGATCATGGAGTAATTATTAAGAGGAGTGGTCTTAGGCAATATTTGTATGGAAACTAGCGTGGCATTACGCGGGGTGAAACGAAGTACGCGAGATGGAGGGAAGATATTATAACCAATCAAAACACGGCATCGGCTAATCAAATCAGGTATCTTCTTTCTAATACTCATTTTTAGTCTCCGCACCAATTAAAACACGCCATTTGGACTCCGCATCGTGTAACGGGGACCGCGCCTTTCGCGCGGGTTCTCTTTATATTTGGTTTGTGGTGTAGGATATAGGAAAATCCATGTGCATAGATTAAGTATGAAATATTTGTTGTTAATACAGTATTATCGTGTCTTCGAGGTTCTGTTTAACCCGAAAGGGATTAAAAGATGTGAATGTATACATATATGTATATATACATTAAAACTCGTGAATATTTTAGGCTGCTTTTGGGGTGGACAGAACTTTTGAGATATTATATTATCGCCTCGGTCTCGTATATTTTAAGCATAACATTAGTCACATTAATATTGGGGTTGTGAAGTCGCATGGAACTTTTGTGACAGGTTGCTAGCGTATAATCCAAAAAATTCAATTTATCCCTTGTCCCTTAATCGCCTCCTACGACATCTAGTTACCATTCTTTTCCCGTTATTAAGTATATAACTCAATTCACTTACATTCATTCTATAAACTATTAATATATGTTAGCAAACTTTCTTCAATACAATAGAACAGAAGAGCATGTGTGAGAAGGTTATGGTAGTGAGTGAAGCAAGAGATTTCTCAGGATCGTTCCATGGGACGATGGATAGTCTGTACCTATCTTTTTAGCAAATGTGTGAATACATGCATATATATGAAATTATAGAGCTATCCCTATATTTACAGTGGTTAACGGAGGAGGGCCTACTGAAGAATTATAGACCAATCGCGCTCCTAAGCCACGTTTACAAGTTGTTTTCGAGAGTGCTTACAAATCGTCTCGCCTTAAGATTTGACGCCTTCCAGCCGCCGGAGCAGGCCGGAATTCGAAAAGGCAATAGTACCGTAAACCACATTCACACGGTGCGGCAGGTTATACAGAAGTCCCATGAGTATAACCGGCCGCTGTGTCTTGCCTTCGTGGACTACGAGAAGGCCTTCGACTCGGTCGAGATCTGGGCTGTTCTGGAATCACTGCAGCGATGCTATCAATGGAGAGGCGCTCGAAACTGTCCAGGAATATGTCTACCTGGGACAAGTATTGCAGTTGGGTAGGGACAGTTTCGAGCGGGAGATTTCCAGAAGAGTGCAGCTGGGCTGGGCAGCATTTGGGAAGTTGCGTCACATCTTCTCGTCGCCACTACCGCAGTGCCTGAAAACCAGGGTTTATAACCTGTGTGTCCTACCCGTAATGACATACGGATCCGAGACGTGGAACATGATAGTCGGGCTAGCCCACCGACTATGTCGCTCAGCAAGCAATGGAGCGTTCAATGCTAGGTATCTCGTTAAGGGACATAGTCCGGAACGAGATTATCCGGCAAAGAACCAAAGTGATAGACATAGTCTATCGCTGTTGTAAACTGAAGTGGCAGTGGGCCGGCCACGTCTGTCGTAGAACCGACGACCGCTGGAGTAAAGCGGTTCTTGAGTGGCGGCCACGTCTCGGCAAACGTAGTGTAGGACGCCCCCCTGCCCGGTGGACCGATGACCTCAAGAAGGTCGCTGGTAGTGGCTGGATGAGGGCCAAGAAAGATCGTCTTTTGTGGCGTACCCTTGGGGAGGCCTACGTCCAGCAGTGGACTGATACAGGCTGATTGAATGATTGAACGGAGAGGGAACACATCGTGAGAAAACCTGCCTATCCCCGGAGCGAGGTAATAAACAGTGTCTAAATACGGCGATATGGGTTACTGACTATCACGTTGGGTGCTGTTTACCTAGTTAAAACGCGGGCTTCGAGTGACCCATACCTAACATGCCTTCGAAATTTCAGAGTGTTTATACACAAGTCGTGAAGCGTATGTATGTAATAACTATCCCTCTATGAGAAAACCACTTGACACATGTATAACTACATGTAGGCGAGAGCTGCGGCGGCGCTGGCTGAGAGTTTCAAGCAGCGAAAATATGGAAATTTAGTCAATGACTACTTTTTCGTTCCTTTCGCCGTTGAAACTCTTGGCACGTGCGGAGGCGAGGCACGACGTTTCATAAAGGAGGTGTCTGTTCGCCTCTCCGAGGCCTGTGGTGTTCCAAAGGCTGGCACTTACCTCGGCCAACGCATTAGTTTGGCCATTCAGAGAGGTAATGTTGCCAGTTTGTTTGGGACCGTGCCTTTCTCTGACAGCGATGAGCTAAAGGAGATATTTTTCCTTATAAGTTTTATTTTATTTGTTTTCTTTTTTTTTATTATTGTAAATAATAGTTTTCTTTTGAATTGATTAAATAAATAGTTTTTAGTTAGCTCAGAAAAAAACTACATACATAGTTAGTTGAATATCTCTTTGTACCGCAGAGTGAGCCCATCCTGCCCGAGCGGTTGGAGATCAGCGCCAGATTGTCAGGACTCTCTCCGCTGCAGCTGCTGACCATTGAGAGGTTCTCCGTATTCCTGATAGAGAGGAAAAGATTGGATTCACACCCTTATCGGAGAATACGAAAGGCTATGGGCATACGTCTTAAACTGCAGAGGTTTTGTATGCAGGTAATAATAAAATATAAAAGAAATACTCTCATGATATTACTTAATAATACATAATGCTTGTTTCCTATTATATAATTAATTCGGCAGCCCGCCAGAAATATGTAAAATACGCGGCTCTAAAATCTGCCTATTTGTTTGTGCCAGTGGCTTTTGAAACGTCTGGGGTTTGGGGGGAGGAGGCGGTTTCTTTTGTGGCTAGCATAGGCAAAAGGCTTAAGGATTGTGGTTTGGATAGACGCTCCGGGGAATTTTTGGCCCAGAGGTTATCATTGGCAATCCAGCGGGGCAACGCTGCTAGTGTGCTGGGGGCTTTTGCTTCTGGGTGCTAAATTCGGTACACAAGTAGCGCTGTGCAAATTTTTACTGTTTGTTAGATTTAGGTTTTTTTTTTGTTTTACTTTGTACATATTTAGTTTTATTTTATTTAAAGTATTCAAAATATAATTTTAATTACAAATTAATTCTTTTCTCTATTTGTATATATGAATTACTGCGTCTAGCGTGAATAAAAGGAATTTTATTTTTTATTTATTTATTTTTCATTATCCCTGGGGTTCGCATTTTTATCCTCGCATTTGCGAAGGTAGTCATTCTATGGCCAGCCCGAACCCACGTGTTAACCAGATAGTACTCAATGTGACAGGTGGTAAGCCATGTCGCAATATACCAGCTCTAACTATTATCTATTTGGGGAGCAGGTGGGTTTCCTCACGATGTTCCCTCACCGTAGTATTCGATGCATTTCGTAAATGTATTTTTATTACGAAAATGTACATAGAAATTCATTAAACTTAATTTTCCATGGGCTAATTAATGCTCAAGAATTTAAACGTTGAATTCACTGATACAGAGTCAAGCCCCAAACAACTGAGCCACGTCGTTATTATTTATTTCCTAGAGTAGCACATTCTTAATAACATACACAAATACACATTACGCCTGATTCCCTGTAGAGAGATTACCGGTCCGCCATCTATCCATATCCCGACTAACCACTTTCGCTTCATTAACACTCATACACACTCGGTGGTTACAGGTACGTCTAACGTCACCCTTTTTCTTGTCTATTGACTGTCATTTGTCTTATTGGACCGAGATTATTAGGCCGGCCCCTACTTAACCGCCTGTGACCTGGGAGATAATAAATCTCCGAGGTTAAATATGTATGTTTTGTTGTTACAGATATCAGTCTTCCAAGAATGGTGGGAGGTGCAAGCCCGGAGGATGCCTCAGCCAAGGAGGGAGGCGACTGAGGGAGCGGAGGGGCAGAGGGAGGCCGCCCTGCGACTCTACGACCTCTTCTGCCTCTCCCAGAGGGAAACTAAGGTGCTATGCACAGTTATTACCAAGCCAAAGTTCAATAGTAGATCTTATGAAGAAATGATGATAAGTTTTATGCATAGTAATTGTATTTGAAACGTTGTTTTATAGCAAAAATTACGTTTCTGTACATTTTAATAGGGAATGTAATGAAATGTACATCTAAAATACTGAAATCTGCTCCCACAATATAAGTAAACTTATATTTTATAAGAAAAACGGGACTATTTTACACTACATACTATAAAACAAAGTCGCTTTCTCTGTCCCTATGTCCCTTTGTATGCCTTAATCTTTGAAACCTATGCAACGGATTTTGATGCGGTTTTTTTTAATAGATAGAGTGATTCAAGAGGAAGGTTTATATGTATAATAACATCCATTAAATAGCCAGAAGTGCGAAGCCGGAGCGGGTCACTAGTATTTTATAAACAAAGTATTACCTTTGTTACTCGCCGTTTCGGTGACCATGGCCATTGCAACATGACCGAAACGTCGGATACAAAGGTAGTACCTACTTTGTTTATTAAATATATGGAATAAGTCCCGTTGTCTTGTAAAATGAATAAAAATCTCGAGTTTCTCAATAATGTATATTTACTTCAACAAAGGTTAGTTAGTTTGTGTGCCATTCAGTATTTTTGATGTGTGATTGCTTATTTTTTTATGCTTTTTTAAATACTAGCCTTTTAATTGTTTTTTATAATATTGTTAGGCATAATCAATTTATTTTTGTTGCATGTGCCAGTATATTTGTGATGTATTTTTGTGATACGGTGCTTTTTGATGCTTTTTTTAATACTAGCCTTTTAATAGTGTTTTATCAAATTGTAAGGTATGAACCTATATCTCTGTAATTTTTTTGACTTTACAATAAGCTATTTGGTATAAAATTTGCCATACAAGCATTTTACTTTTCTGTTTACAAAAATGATTGTTCCCTAGATATAAGCAATAGTCAGTATCTTACTGTAACTAGCTATAAATAGTAAGTTTTGTACTGTTGTTGTTGTCACTACATAGTATAAAACAAAGTCGCTTTCTCTGTCCCTATGTCTCTTCGTATGCTTAAATCTTTGAAACTACGCAACGGATTTTGATGCGGTTTTTTTAATAGATAGAGTGATTCAAGAGGAAGGTTTATATGTATAATAACATCCATTAAATAGTGGAGTGGGCTATATATTTTATACCCGTGCAAAGCCGGAGCGGGTCGCTAGGAAATAATGAGTTTTGTACTGTTGTTGTTGTTTTGTATAAATTGTTAACGTGAATGTGTATGTACTACATTATTTCGACGTAGTTTATTAATTGGTGTTATTAATTCGGCTTAGCTCATTTGTTTGGGGCTTGACTCTGTATCGAGGGTACAGGGTTCAAATCCCGCTTGTGCTTGTACCAATGGAAATGAAGTTTAATGAATTTCTATGCACATTTTCGTAATAATGATACATTTACGAAATGTGTCGAATACTACGATGAGGGAAAACAACCTGAGGATACCTACCTGTTCCCCGAACAGGTAATAGTTAGTGCTTGTAAATGGTGACATGGCTGACCACCTGTCACATTGAGTACTAACTATCTGGTTAGCACGTGGGTTCGAGGTAGCCATAGAATTACTATCTTCGCAATTGCGGAGATGGACACCTGAACCTCTGACTACCCCGCAAGGGTTAATGGTTGTGGACGCGTATGTATTTGTACATTAATATGTATATTTAAAAACAATACACTTGAAATATATGTATTAATTCTAAGACCATACTTTTAAAAGTTAAAGGCTACCTCGAACCCACGTGTTGACTAGATAGTCAGTGCTCAATGAGTCAGGTAGTAGCTTAAGTAAAAAAGTATTTTTTTGTTCCTAAAATTATATAACAAAACTGATATATTTTTAACTCATTTTCTAATAGTTATTATAGCCTATAAAAATAATATATATTTATGTATGTATGTATGTTTAATAGGAAATAAATTCATTATATATTAATTAATTGTACATGTAAAATACTAAAATCTGCTCCAACAATATATGTAAACTTATATTTTATAAGAAAATTGGAACTTATCGCGTATATTTTATAAACAAAGTATTACCTTTGTTACTCGCTGTTTCGGTGACCATGGCCATTGCAACATGGCCGAAACGTCGAATACAAAGGTAATGCTTTGTTTATAAAATATATGGCATAAGTCCCGTAGTCTTGTAAAATGGATAAAAATCTCGAGTGTCTCAAAAATGTACATTTACGAAAACAAAGGTTAGTAAGTTTGTGTGCCATTCAGTATTTTTGATGTGTGATTAGTTTTAATAGTGTTTTATAATATTGTTAGCCTTTTAATAGTGTTTTATAATATTGTTTAGCATGAACTAATTTATTTTTGTTGCATGTGCCAGTATTTTTGATGAGTGATACGGTATTTTTGATGCTTTTTGAAATGCTAGCTTTGCTTTTAATAGTGTTTTATAATAAGTATTGTAAGGCATGAACCAATATCTCTGTAGTTTTTTTGCCGTCGCAATAAGCTATTTTGTATAAATTTTGCCATTCAAGCATTTTACTTTTCTGTTTACAAAAATGATTGTTCTCTAGATATAAGAAATAAGAACAGTCTTTTCCTGTAACTAGCTATAAATAATAAGTTTTGTACTGTTGTTGTTGTTTTGTATAAATTGTTGATGTAAATGCGTATGAAAATGTACATTAATATGTATATTTGAAGACAATACACTTGAAATATATTAATTCAAAGACTATACTTCTAAAAGTTGTATGGCCACCTCGAACCCACGTGTTGACCAGATAGTCAGTACTCAATAAGTCGCGAAGTAGCTTGGGTAAAAAAGTCGTGAAAGTATTTGTTTACACCTAAAATTATATTATAATACTCATATATTTATAACTCATTATCTAATAGGTATTATATAGGCTATAAAAATAATGGATCGCGACAAATGGGGATCCGTGATCCCTGCCTACCCCTCTACAGGGAATCAGGCGTGATGTATATGTATGTTTAATAGGAAATAAATTCATTAAATAATAATTAAATGTACATGTAAAGTACTGAAATCTGCTCCAACAATACATATATGAAAACTTACATTTTATAAGAAAATTGGAACTTATCGCGTATATTTTATAAACAAAGTATTACCTTTGTTACTCGCTGTTTCGGTGACCATGGCCATTGCAACATGGCCGAAACGTCGAATACAAAGGTAATGCTTTGTTTATAAAATATATGGCATAAGTCCCGTAGTCTTGTAAAATGGATAAAAATCTCGAGTGTCTCAAAAATGTACATTTACGAAATAAAGGTTAGTAAGTTTGTGTGCCATTCAGTATTTTTGATGTGTGATTAGTTTTAATAGTGTTTTTGATAATATTGTTAGCCTTTTAATAGTGTTTTATAATATTGTTTAGCATGAACTAATTTATTTTTGTTGCATGTGCCAGTATTTTTGATGAGTGATAAGCTATTTTTGGTACTTTTTTAAATGCTAGCTTTGCTTTTAATAGTGTTTTATAATAAGTATTGTAAGGCATGAACCAATATCTCTGTAGTTTTTTTGCCGTCGCAATAAGCTATTTTGTATAAATTTTGCCATTCAAGCATTTTACTTTTCTGTTTACAAAAATGATTGTTCTCTAGATATAAGAAATAAGAACAGTCTTTTCCTGTAACTAGCTATAAATAATAAGTTTTGTACTGTTGTTGTTGTTTTGTATAAATTGTTGATGTAAATGCGTATGAAAATGTACATTAATATGTATATTTGAAGACAATACACTTGAAATATATTAATTCAAAGACTATACTTCTAAAAGTTGTATGGCCACCTCGAACCCACGTGTTGACCAGATAGTCAGTACTCAATAAGTCGCGAAGTAGCTTGGGTAAAAAAGTCGTGAAAGTATTTGTTTACACCTAAAATTATATTATAATACTCATATATTTATAACTCATTATCTAATAGGTATTATATAGGCTATAAAAATAATGGATCGCGACAAATGGGGATCCGTGATCCCTGCCTACCCCTCTACAGGGAATCAGGCGTGATGTATATGTATGTTTAATAGGAAATAAATTCATTAAATAATAATTAAATGTACATGTAAAGTACTGAAATCTGCTCCAACAATACATATATGAAAACTTACATTTTATAAGAAAAGTGGAACTTATCGCGTATATTTTATAAACAAAGTATTACCTTTGTTACTCTCCGTTTCGGTCACCATGGCCATTGCAACATGGCCGAAACGTCGGGGACAAAGGTAATGCTTTGTTTATAAAATATACGCGATAAGTGCCGTTGTCTTGTAAAATGGATAAATATCTCGAGTCTCTCAAAAATGTATATTTACTACAATAAAGGTTAGTTAGTTTGTGTGCCATTCAGTATTTTTGATGCGTGATTGCATATTTGTCTATGCTTTTTGAAATACTAGCCTTTTAATAGTGTTTTATAATATCGTTAGGCATGAACCAATTTATTTTTGTTGCATGTGCAAGAATTTTTGATGAGTGATTGCGTATTTTTTGATGCTTTTTTAAATACTAGGTTTTTAATAGTGTTTTATAATATTGTAAGGTATGAACAAATATCTCTGTAGTTTTTTTGCCGTCGCAATAAGCTATTTTGTATCAAATTTGCCATTCAAGCATTTTACTTTTCTGTTTACAAAAATGATTGTTCTCTAGATATAAGAAATAAGAACAATATTTTACTGTAACTAGCTATCACTACATATTATAAAACAAAGTCGCTTTCTCTGTCCCTATGTCCCTTTGTATGCTTAAATCTTTGAAACCACGCAACGGATTTTGATGCCGTTTTTTTAATAGATAGAGTGATTCAAGAGGAAGGTTTATATGTATAATAACATCCATAAAATAGTGGAGTGGGCTATATATTTTATACCCGAGCAAAGCCGGAGCGGGTCGCTAGTAAATAATAAGTTTTGTACTGTTGTTGTTGTTTTGTATAAATTGTTGATATAAATGCGTATGTATGTGTTCATTAATATGTATATTTGAAAACAATACACTGGAAATATATTATTTCCAAGACTATACTTTTAAAAGTTGTATGGCTACCTCGAACCCACGTGTTGACCAGATAGTCAGTAGTCAATGAGTCAGGTAGTCGCTTGGGTAATGCATATTTATTTCAAAATATCAGAAAACAAAAGATCTGGCTGGGGTAACGTTACTCCAGCCGGAACTGTTTTTGTCAAATAATTCAAAAATTATCGTTTTACCAAATTTAAAAATCTTCACACCATTTACAGAAGCTGTATATCTAAAAATCTATTGCACTTGGATGACGATTTTTGACATTTTGCTGGCTGGGGTAACGCACACTATTTACTACAACAAAGGTTAGTTAGTTTGTGTGTGTGCCAATTTTTTTGTTGCAAGTGCCAGTATTTTTCGAATCGGGTGCTGCCGGAGGACCAGTGATGCAGCCTAGCTGCATCGTATACTGAGGCAGCACCTTTTCACTGCATCAATGGTTTTCATTCATTCTTGATGTTTATTGTTTGTGTGTTTGATTTAATTTGTTTAATTGTGGTGCAGTGAATAAAGTGTTTTCTTTCTTTCTTTCTTTCTATTTTTGATGAGTGATACGGTGCTTTTTGATGCTTTTTTAATACTAACCTTTTAATAATGTTTTATAATATTGTTAGGCATGAACCAATATCTCTGTAGTTTTTTTGCCTGCGCTATAAGCTATTTTGTATCAAATTTGCCATTAAGTATTTTACTTTCCTGTTTACAAAAATGGTTATTCTCTAGATATAAGAAATAATAACAGTATTTTACTGTAACTTGCTATAAATAATAAGTTTTGTTATTGTTGTTTTGTATAAATTATTGACGTTAATGCGTATGTATGTGTACATTATTTCGTATTATTTTATAAAGAAAGTATTACCTTTGTTACTCGCCGTTTCGGTGACCATGGCCATTGCAACATGGCCGAAACGTCGGATACAAAGGTAATGCTTTGTTTATAAAGTATACGCGATAAGTCCCGTTGTCTTGTAAAATGAATAAAAATCTCGAGTCTCTCAAAAATGTATATTTACTACAACAAAGGTTAGTTAGTTTTGTGTCCCATTCAGTATTTTTGATGTGTCATTGCATATTTTTTTATGCTTTTTTAAATATAAGCCTTTTAATAGTGTTTTATAATATTGTTAGGCATGAACCAATTTGTTTTTGTTGCATGTGCCAGTATTTTTGATGAGTGATACGGTGCTTTTTAATGCTTTTTTAAATACTAGCTTTGCTTTTAATAGTGTTTTATAATATTGTAAGGTATGAACCAATATCTCTGTAGTTTTTAAGCCGTCGCAATAAGCTATTTTGTATAATATTTTTCATTCAAGCATTTTACTTTTCTGTTTACAAAAATGATCGTTCTCTAGATATAAGAAATAAGAACAGTATTTTACTGTAACTAGCTATAAATAATATGTTTTGTATTGTTGTTTTGTATAAATTATTGACGTTAATGTGTATGTATGTGTACATTATTTCGACGTAGTGTTATTAATTCGACGTAGCTGATTTGTTTGGGGCTTCACTCTGTATCGAGGGTACAGGGTTCAAATCCCGCTTGAGCAAGTACCAATGGAAATGAAGTTTAATGAATTTCTATGTACATTTTCGTAATAATAATACATTTACGAAATGCGTCGAATACTACGATGAGGGAAAACATCGTGAGGAAACCTACCTGTTCCCGAACAGGTAATAGTGCTTGTAAATGGCGACATGGCTGACCACCTGTCACATTGAATACTATCTGGTTAGCACGTGGGTTCGAGGTGGCCATAGAATTACTACCTTCGCAATTGCGGAGATAGACACCTGAACCTTTGACTACCCCGCAAGGGTTAATGGTCGTGGACGCGTATGTATGTGTTCATTAATATGTTTTTTAAAGACAATACACTTGATATATATTCTAAAAGTATGGTCTTGGAATCAATATATATCAAGTTTATTGTCTTTAAATAAACATATATTTACATACATTTAACATACATTTAAAAGTTGTATGGCTACATCGAACCCACGTGTTGACCAGATAGTCAGTAATCAATGAGTCAGGTAGTAACGTCTGTAAAAAAAGTATTTGTTTGCTCCTAAAATTATATTACTCACTATCTAATAGTTATTATAGGCTATAAAAATAATGGATCGGGACAAATGGGGATCCGTGATCCCTGCCTACCCCACTACAAGGAATCAGGCGTGATGTATAGGTATGTATGTATGTTTAATAGGGAATAAATTTATTAAATAATAATTAAATGTACATCTAAAATACTGAAACCTGCTTTCACAATATATGTAAACTTATACTTAGACTTATCGCGTATATTTTATAAACAAAGTATTACCTTTGTTACTCGCCGTTTCGGTGACCATGGCCATTGCAACACGGCCGAAACGTCGGGTACAAAGGTAATACTTTGTTTATAATATACATGCGATTAGTCCCGTTGTACTGTAAAATGAATGAAAATCTCGAGTCTCTTAAATATGTATATGTACGAAAACAAAGGTTAGTTAGTGTTTGTGTGCCATTCAGTATTTTTGATATGTGATTGCATATTTTTTTATGCTTTTTTAAATACTAGCCTTTTAATAGTGTTTTATAATATTGTAAGGCATGAACCAATATCTTCGTGATTTTTTTTACAAAAATGATTGTTCTCTAGATATAAGAAATAGACAGTATCTTACTGTAACTAGCTATAAATAATAAGTATTGTACTGTTGTTGTTGTTTTGTATAAATTGTTGACGTGAATGCGTATGTCTATTTATATTTGGAAACAATACACTTGAAATATATTAATTCAAAGACTATACTTCTAAAAGTTGTTGGGGAACCCACGTGTTGACCAGATAGTCAGTACTCAATGAGTCAGGTATTAACTTCGGTAAAAAAAAGTATTTGTTTGCTCCTAAAATTATATTACAAAACTGATATATTTATAACTCATTTTCTAATAGTTATTATAGGCTATAAAAGTAATGGATCGGGACAAATGGAGATCCGTGATCTCTGCCTACCCCTCTACAGGGAATCAGGCGTGATGTATATGTATGTATGTATGTTTAATAGGAAATAAATTCATTAAATAACAATTAAATGTACATGTAAAATACTGAAATCTGCTCCAACAATATATGAAAACTTACATTTTATAAGAAAATTGGAACTTATCGCGTATATTTTATAAACAAAGTATTACCTTTGTTACTCGCCGTTTCGGTGACCATGGCCATTGCAACATGGCCGAAACGTCGGGTAACAAAGGTAAAACTTTGTTTATAAAATATATGCGATAAGTCCCGTTGTCGTGTAAAATGAGTAGAAATCTCGAGTCTCCTAAAAATGTATATTTACTACAACAAAGGTTAGTTACTTTTTGTGCCATTTTTTTTATATGTATATCTCTGTAGTTTTTTGGTCTTCGCAATAAGCTACATATTTTGTATAAAATTTGCCATTCAAGCATTTTACTTTTCTGTGTACAAAAATGATTGTTCTCTAGGTATAAGAAATAGACAGTATCTTACTGTAACTAGCTATAAATAATAAGTTTTGTACTGTTGTTGTTTTGTATAAATTGTTGACGTAAATGCGTATGTATGTGTTCATTAATATGTATATTTGAAAACAATAACTACTCCGGGGCGCTTACTACGCGGTCGGGGACTACCTTGCCGATGCTCAGGGTTGGCAATGAGTGCATCTAAGCTATATGTGCAAAGATAATTATGTTTCTGTATAATTTGTTTTTGTAACTAGCACTGGGCAAAAAAATCCTGAAAGCCGGAGTTTCTTGTTGGTTCTTCTCCGAGCCAGGGCTTCCGAACCAACGGTAGAATTTAAATGCCAAGAGACAACCAGTGTCTGGCAATTGTTTTGACTGTCAATGAATGTATTGTACTTATGTTGGGTAAAAACTTTTGACTTTGAGAATACGCTTGAAATATTATATTAATTTCAAGACCATACTTTTAAAAGTTGTATGGCTACCTCGAACCCACGTGTTGACCAGATAGTTAGTACTCAATGAGTCAGGTAGTAACTTCGGTAAAAAAAAGTAATTGTTTGCTCCTAAAATTATATTACAAAACTGATATATTTATAACTCATTATATAATAGTTATTATAGGCTATAAAAATAATGGATCGGGACAAATGCAGATCCGTGATCCCTGCCTACCCCTCTACAAGGAATCAGGCGTGATGTATATGTATATATGTTTAATAGGGAATAAATTTATTAAATAATAATTAAATGTACTCGTAAAATACTGAAATCTGCTCCAACAAGATATTAAAACTTACATTTTATAAGAAAAACGGTACTTATCGCGTATATTTTATAAACAAAGTATTACCTTTGTTACTCGCCGTTTCGGTGACCATGGCCATTGCAACATGGCCGAAACGTCGGATACAAAGGTAAAACTTTGTTTATAAAGTATAAGCGATAAGTCCTGTTGTTTTGTAAAATAAATAAAAAACTCGAGTCTCTCAAAAATGTATATTAACGAAATCAAAGGTTAGTTAGTGTTTGTGTGCCATTCAGTATTTTTGATGTGTGATTGCATATTTTTTTATGCTTTTTTAAATACTAGCCTTTTAATAGTGTTTTATAATATTGTTAGGCATGAACCAATTTATTTTTGTTGCATGTGCCAGTATTTTTGATGAGTGATGCGGTATTTTTTGATGCTTTTTTTTACACTAGCCTTTTAATAGTGTTTTATAATATTGTAAGGCATGAACCAATATCTCCGTAGTTTTTTTGCCGTCACAATAAGTTATTTTGTATAATATTTGCAATTCAAGCATTTTACTTTTCTGTTTACAAAAATGATTGTTTTCTAGATATAAGAAATAAAAACAGTATTTTACTGTAACTAGCTATAAATAATAAGTTTTGTACTGTTGTTGTTGTCACTATATAGTATAAAACAAAGTCACTTTCTCTGTTCCTTATGTCCCTTTGTATGCTTAAATCTTTGAAAGTACGCAACGGATTTTGATGTGTTTTTTTAATAGATAGAGTGATTCAAGATGAAGGTTTATATGTATAATTACATCCATTAAATAGTGGAGTAGGCTATATATTTTACACCCGTGCAAAGCCGGAGCGGGTCGCTAGTAAATAATAAGGTTTGCATTCTTGTTGTTGTTGTTTTGTATAAATTGTTGTTGTCAATGCGTATGCATGTTTACAATATTATGTATATTTGAAAACAATACACTTGAAATATATTAATTTCAAGACCATACTTTTAAAAATTGTATGGCTACCTCGAACCCACGTGTTGGCCAGATAGTCAGTACTCAATATGACAGGTAGTAACTTCGGTAAAAAAAAGTATTTGTTTGCTCCTAAAATTATATTACAAAACTGATATATTTATAACTCATTTTCTAATAGTTATTATAGGCTATAAAAATAATGGATCGGGACAAATGGGGATCCGTGATCCCTGCCTACCCCTCTACAGGGAATAAGGCGTGATGTATATGTATGTATGTATGTATGTTTAATAGGGAATAAATTTATTAAATAATAATTAAATGTACATGTAAAATACTGAAATCTGGTCCAACAATATATGAAAACTTACATTTTATAAGAAAAGTGGAACTTATCGCGTATATTCTATATACAAAGTAGGTATTACCTTTGTTACTCGCCGTTTCGGTGATCATTGCAACATGCAACATGGCCGAAACGTCGGCGGATACAAAGGTAATGCTTTGTTTATAAAATATACGTGATAAGTCACGTTGTCTTGTAAAAAGAATAAAAATCTCGAGTCTCTCAAAAATGTATATTTACGAAAACAAAGGTTTGGTTAGTTAGTGTGCCATTCAGTATTTTTGATGTGTGATTGCATATTTTTTATGCTTTTTTAAATACTATCCATATAATAGTGTTTTATAATACACATTGTTAGGCATGAACCAATTTATTTTTGTTGCATGTGCCAGTATTTTTGATGTGTGATACGGAATTTTTTGATGCTTTTTTTAATGCTAGCCTTTTAATAGTGTTTTACTCGTATAATATTGTGAGGTATGAACCAATATCTCTGTAGTTTTTTGGCCTTCGCAATAAGCTATTTTGTATAAAATTTGCCATTTAAGCCTTTTTTTCCTGTTTACAAAAATGATTGTTCTCTAGATATAAGAACAGAATTTTACTGTAACTAGCTCTAAATAAGTTTTGTACTGTTGTTGTTGTTTTGTATAAATTGTTGACGTGAATGCGTATGTATGTGTACACTTTGTGTTGTGTACGATTGTGGGGCACGTGTTGACGAGTTTGGCCACCACGGGTTCTCTTGCCTGCGAAGCGCTGGTCGTCTGTCTCGACACTCAGCATTAAATGATATTATTCGTCGGGCCCTTGTCACCGCTCGTGTGCCGGCGGTGCTTGAGCCGTGTGGCTTGGCACGTGAGGATGGCAGGAGGCCTGATAGAATGTCTTTGATGCCTTGGAAGAATGGCAGGGCACTTGTTTGGGACGCCACGTGCGTCGACACTTTGGCGCCCTGCTATTTGTCCAAGTCTGAGGTCGAGGCGGGAGCTGCGGCGGCGCTGGCTGAGAGTTTCAAGCGGCGAAAATATGGAAATTTAGTCAATGACTACTTTTTTGTTCCTTTCGCCGTTGAAACTCTTGGCACGTGGGGAGGCGAGGCACGACGTATTGTAAAGGAGGTGTCTATTCGCCTCTCTGAGGCCTGTGGTGATCCAAAGGCTGGCACTTACCTCGGCCAACGCATTAGTTTGGCCATTCAGAGAGGTAATGTTGCCAGTTTGTTGGGGACCGTGCCTTTCTCTGACAGCGATGCGCTAAAGGAGATATTTTTCCTTTAAAGTATAATTTTATTTGTTTTTTTTAAATTGTAAATAATAGTTTTATTTTGAATTGTGTTCATTAATATGTATATTTGAAAACAATACACTTGAAATATATTAATTCCAAGACCATACTTCTAAAAGTTGTATGACCACCTCGAACCCACGTGTTGACCAGATAGAGTACTCAATGAGTCAGGTAGTAGCTTGGGTAAAAAAGTCGTGAAAGTATTTGTTTGTTCCTAAAATTATATTACAAAAATGAAATATTTATAACTCATTATCTAATAGTTATTATAGGCTATAAAAGTAATGGGTATTTAAAAAAAAACTCATACAAATTAATTTTCGGGTGAGATGACTCACTATATATTTATGTATATAGTAAACAAAGTCATTAGGTAAGTAAAAGGGATTAAAATACACTTTCTACTTAATTTGAAGTAGCTCAGTATTTAGGGACTTGACTCTGTATCAGTGGATTTAATAGAGAATATAATTAAATGTACATCTAAAATACTGAAACCTGCTCTCACAAAACTTATATTTAGTAAGAAAAACGGGACTTATCGCGTATATTTTATAAACAAAGTTTCACCTTTGTGACTCGCCGTTTCGGTGACCATGGCCATTGCAACATGGCCGAAACGTCGGATACAAAGATAATGCTTTGTTTATTAAATATAAGCAATAAGTCCCGTTATATTGTAAAATGAATAAAAATCTCGAGTCTCTCAAAAATGTATATTTACGAAAACAAAGGTTAGTTAGTGTTTGTGTGCCATTCAGTATTTTTGATGTGTGATTGCATATTTTTTTATGCTTTTTTAAATACTAGCCTTTTAATAGTGTTTTATAATATTGTAAGGCATGAACCAATATCTTCGTGATTTTTTTGCTGTCGCAATTTTGTATAATATTTTTCATACAAGCATTTTATTTTTCTGTTTACAAAAATGCTTGTTCTCTAGATATAAGAAATAGACAGTAACTAGCTATAAATAATAAGTTTTGTACTGTTGTTGTTGTTTTGTATAAATTGTTGACGTAAATGCGTATGTATGTGTTCATTAATATGTATATTTGAAAACAATAACTAGTCCGGGGCGCTTACTACGCGGTCGGAGACTACCTCGCCGATGCTCAGGGTTGGCAATGAGTACATCTAAGCTATATGTGCAAAGATAATTATGTTTCTTTATAATTTGTTTTTGTAACTGGCATTGGGCAAAAAATCCTGAAAGCCGGAGTTTCTTGTTGGTTCTTCTCCGAGCCAGGGCTTCCGAACCAACGGTAGAATTTCAATGCTAAGAGACAACCAGTGTCTGGCAAATGTTTTGACTTTCCATGAATGTACTGTACTTGTACTTATGTTGAATAAAAACATTTGACTTTGACAATACGCTTGAAATATATTAATTCCAAGACCATACTTTTAAAAGTTGTATGGCTACCTCGAACCCACGTGTTGACCAGATAGTCAGTACTCAATGAGTCAGGTAGTAGCTTAGGTAAAAAAAAAGTATTTGTTTGTTCCTAAAATTATATTACAAAAGTGATATATTTAACAAAAAAACAAAAACAAACGCATTCACGACCATTAACCCTTGCGGGGTAGTCAGAGGTTCAGGTGTCCATCTCCGCAATTGCGAAGGTAGTAATTCTATGGACACCTCGAACCCACGTGTTAACCAGATAGTCAGTACTCAATGTGACAGGTGGTCAGCCATGTCGCCATTTACAAGCACTAACTATTACCTGTTCGACAAACAGGTAGGTTTCCTCACGATGTTTTCCCTCACCGTATAATTCAACGCATTTCGTAAATGTGTTTTTATTACGAAAATGTACATAGAAATTCATTAAACTTAATTTCCATTGGTACATGCTCAGACGGGATTTGAACCCTGTACCCACTGATACAGAGCCAAACCCCAAACAACTGAGCTACGTCGAATTTATAACTTATATATATATATATATTTATAACTCATTTTCTAATAGTTATTATAGGCTATAAAAGTAATGGGTATTTAACAAAAAACCATTAATAAAATAATTTTGGGGTGAGTTGACTCACTATATATTTATATATATAGTAAACAAAGTCATTAGTAAGCAAAAGAGATTAATTTAAACTGTTTACTTAATTTGAAGTTGCTCAGTTGTTAGGGGATTGACTCTGTATCAGTAGATACAGGGTTCAAATTCTGTTCATGAAGTTTACTAGTTTTATATGTATGTATTCGTCATTAAAATAGATAAGACAAACGCATTCACAACCATTAACCCTTGCGGGGGGTAGTTAGAGGTTCAGGTAGCCATCTCCGAAATTGCGAAATTGTAATTCTATGGCCACCTCGAAACCACGTGTTGACCAAATAATCAGTACTTAATGTAACAGGTGGCGAGCCATGTCGCCATTTACATTGGGTGCATCGGTGCATTTTTATTACGAAAATTTGCATTCATAAACTTAATTTCCATTGGTACATGCTCAAGCGGGTTTTAAACCTTGTACCCACTGATACAGAGTCAAGCCCCAAACAAATGAGCTACGCCGAATTTATTTTAATAGAAATACATTTGCCAAATACACGGATTATCTCAATGAGAGAAAAAATCATAAGGACATTTACATATTCCTCGTAACAGTTAGTTAGTTAGTGCTTGTAAATGGCGACATGGTTTACCACGTGTCACATTGAGTACTCACTATCTGGTCAACACGTGGGTTTGGGGTGGCCATAGAATTACTACCTCCGCTATTGCAGAATTGTACAAAGGAAGCTTTGACATGTCTGTAAGAGTTTATGGTCTTGAAAGTGTATCTTTTATTAATTTAGTTTATTGACAACTAACTTATATTTTTCCCACAGAAAAGTATGTATGAGAAGGTTAATGGGTGTGAGTGAAGCAAGAGAGATTTGTCACCCATTCAAGGTGGCCTAATAGTCTTTGCCTATCCCGTGAGGGAAATAGATACATGAATGCTGATACATGAAGCCTTCAAAAAGTCAAGAAATCTTTTGTTGGAAATTGCGTGCGTTGTTATAATCATTTACCGGACTAGATTACGCGATTGTCCTTACCTAAATTTAAGACTATAGTTAGAGGCCGACTAGTCCGGGGCGCTTACTACGCGGTCGGAGACTACCTCGCCGATGCTCAGGGTTGGCAATGAGTGCATCTAAGCTATATGTGCAAAGATAATTATGTTTCTGTATAATTTGTTTTTGTAACTGGCACTGGGCAAAAAATCCTGAAAGCCGGAGTTTCTTGTTGGTTCTTCTCCGAGCCAGGGCTTCCGAACCAACGGTAGAATTTCAATGCTAAGAGACAACCAGTGTCAGGCAAATGTTTTGACTTTCAATGAATGTACTGTACTTGTACTTATGTTGAATAAAAACATTTGACT
This sequence comes from Leucoptera coffeella, assembly GCA_030578115.1. Taxonomy (NCBI): domain Eukaryota; kingdom Metazoa; phylum Arthropoda; class Insecta; order Lepidoptera; family Lyonetiidae; genus Leucoptera; species Leucoptera coffeella. The sequence continues at coordinate 137,612 of JAMBLF010000687.1, read as the reverse complement.
TTGACTTATGACTTTAAATATAAAAATGTATGTATTTTATTATATTAGTCATACGTTAATCCCAAAAGGGCATACAGCGACGACGGACCCCCATTTTTCTTTAATAACATACCACTTTCGCTTCATTTATTTTCATACACCATCTTATAGGCACATGGTGGTTATAATTATTAGAATTAACATACGCTTCACGACTTGTGTATACACACTCCCTTTTTTATTATGGCGGGGTAGTCAGAGGCTTGAAAGCTCATGTCCGAAATTTCGAAGGCATGTTAGGTATGGCTCATTCGAAGCCCGCGTATCACTAGATAGATAGCACCCAACGTATTAAACGTATTAGAATTATTAATATATTATTAGAGTTATACGGTGAGGGATAACATTAAGAGGAAACCTACCTGTTCGTCGAACAGGTAATAGTTAGTGTTTGTAAATGACGACACGGCTTACCACCTGTCACGAGTACTGACTTGGTCAACACGTGGGTTCGAGGTGGCCATAGAATTACTACCTTCGCAATTGCGGATATGGACACCTGAACCCTGACTACCCCGCAAGGGTTAATGGACGTGAACGCGTTTGTCTTTGTTTTTTTTTTGTTATATTTACGAAAAACTTCAAACAAATGATTTTGAAACCTTACTGACCGAAATTCTGTTGATATATCATTCAAGTTAAGCAACGTTGGCGTGGGATGTATTTGGATGGGTAGCCGTCTAAATTATCGTTGTTAATTTAGCTTAGATAAAACATGAGCCTACCTGCCTATTTGTACGAGTATGAACAGGCACTATACAGAATCTATATCAACAGTAGAATTACAATGCTAAGAGACAACCAGTGTCAGGCAAATGTTTTGACTTTCAATGAATGTGCTGTACTTGTACTTATGTTGAATAAAAACATTTGACTTTGACTTTTTTATATAAAGCGGCTTGTAAACCACCTGTCACGTTGGATACTGATTATCAGGTAACAAGTGGGTTACGAGTGGCCAAAGACCATCACAATGTTCACTTGATGGACACTGAACCTCTGACTACCCGGCTAGGGTTTTTAGACATAATTGTTTGTATATTCCAAATATATATTATAGTAATATAAGAGACTAGGGATATGTGGAATCTATTTGACGAATGGCTGGTAACCTGTCACCAATGTTCCATATGACATCACAATCTCAGTATTTAAGAGAAAAAGTGACCTACGAAATATTATATATCCGAGGTTCTGTCCACCCCGAAAGGGATGTAAAGAAGTGAATGTATTTACATCTATATGTATTATTTTATATCATATGTGAGGTTTGAATATTAAAAAACAAACCGAAACAAATTGCTGATAATTCACTAGTTTTCTTTAAAAAGGATTAAAAATAGCATGTGTAAGAAATCACACAAAACACACACCTTTATTAATAAAACCAATTTCTTTTACAAACTAACCACGAGCGACATCTTTGGTCCGTTTGTTGTAAGTAATACAAGGCAATATTCTCCCCGGCGACATGTCATATAAAGAGTCTATGAGTAAATGTAATCCGTTGGGCGATGGGCTAGCAACCTGTCACTTATAGTCCTTATTAGACCCATATCTTTAATAGCTTTATTAAAGGTGATTGAAAAGATATAATGTTTTCGAAGTTCAGTCCACCCTAAATGTATTCAGTAGGTATATGAATGTATCACTACATTGTAAAAAACAAAGTCGCTTTCTCTGTCCCTATGTCTCTGTATGCGAACGGATTTTGATGCGGTTTTTTTAATAGATAGAGTGATTCAAGAGGAAGGTTTATACGTATAATAAATAACATCCATTAAATAGCCAGAAGTGCGAGGCCGGAGCGGATCGCTAGTATTTATATAAATAGAATATCGACTATTCACGTTCTTATGTATGTGTATGACTATGTATAATATATATTCTCACATATTTTATACATATACAGATCAAATTGGAGACATTCTTCTCAAGGAGGGTTGAGCGTGAAGAACAGAAGAGCATGTATGAGAAGGTTAATGGGTGTGAGTGAAGCAAGGGAGATTTGTCACCCGTTCCAGGTGTCCTAATATGTAGTCTCTACCTATATAGGGAAGTAGAGCCATGAATATATGTATGTATGATAAGTAAATAGTTAATACATACTCGATTAAATAACATCCGTAACCATCTGCATTCACCCTCGCCGTTTGTGAATCAAATCAAAGTCACCCTACATTTATTCATCTCTCATTTATTCGCGATAGATGTCGCTAGTAAATACGTGAGAATAGGAAACTGTAATACCTTATCTTAAATTTTGATGGATAATGTGGTTGGGGAAAATAATATAATCGAGTATCAAGTTTCTAGTTTTTTTTTAGTAGCACTGATTTTATGTCAGATGTTCTTTAAAGGGTCATTAATTATATGTATTATAAGGACGTTATCACACCAATTGAACTAGCCCCTTGGTGAGTTCATTTGAAGGCCTCCGCGGCGCGGTCGATTAGCCGCCTGAACGCTACTCATGAGGTACCGGGTTCGATTCCCGGTGGAGGTAGAGTTAAGTATTACACTTTTCTTCTGCTTTGCAGTCTGGTCGTTGATTATATATGTATTTATCTGTGTATAATAAGTATATATTTGTGACCAGTACCCTTAACACAAGTCTTAAATGTACTTAGCAAGGGGCTAGTTCAATTGGTGTAATAATGTCCTAATATTATTATTATTTAAGACTCACTTAAGGCTACTAGTTTACGTATATTTTAACGTTACCTTCACTAGGAATCGAACCTCACGATTAGTGATCATCACTCTTTAGAAAAACGCTAAGAGAACAGGAACCCAAATCCAGTGCTGCTTTGATCAAAATATCATTTCAATATCACTTAAGTTACAGTGTGAAAATGTTGGTGAAATAATAAGTGACAAATCACGCCATTTTTAAGGTGTCTAACTGTCATGAATGGTGAAATTTTACACTATGGCTAATCCACTACCAACTTCACACTATTACTTAAGTGATACCGAACTGCGATTGAGCTAAAACCCATTTGTGACTTGGCTCCCTGAAATATAATCGTATTTGCGTGATTTTCTATTCACTCAGTGATTTCGTTGCGTAAATTACAAGTTCACCAAACGTAACATACCCAGCTGAGTTAGAAGCTTTTTGCTGCGACAATAACATGCACAAGCTATACCCCCTAGTTTGTAAACGTTTTGTGGCTGTAAATATATGTTTTTTATTTATTTACAGTGAGTGAAGTGGAAGTACGGTTACGTAGGAGCCGGCCTTATAAGACATAATATAACAGTCAGATAGAAGCTATATTGAAAAATGGCGAAGTTAGGAGTACCTACATATTACCGCCGAGTGTGTATGAGAAGATGTATGTTAATGAAGCGAAAGTAGTCTGTCAGGATCGGGACAAATGGGAATCCGTGATCTCTGCCTACCCCTCTACAAGGAATCAGGCGTGATGTGTATGTATGTTAATTCGGTGTAACTCAGTCGTTGGGTGCTTGACTCTATTTTATCATTTATTTAGTAGATTTTCGCAATAAAAATAAATTTGTGTAAAATTGATACATTGAAAATACCGTGAAGAAACCTAGCTGTTCCCCGAACAGGTAATAGTTAGTGCTTGTAAATGGCGACATTGCTTACCACCTGTCACATTGACTACTGACTTGGTCAACACGTGGGTTCGAGGTGGCCATAGAATCACTACCTCCGCAATTAGGGAGAAAGAGATCCGAACTAATTCTGACCGTCAAAGCGTTTCTCTTTTAATTAGTCAAGGACGCTGAAACGCCCCTTACTAGCTGCCGTTCTTCCCAGCATGTAGGAGGCGACTAAGGGACAGTTTATAATAAGATTTACATACTTACCGAGTATACAATGTTATTGTGACAAAGGAATATTCTTAAAATCAAGAATATCTCTAAATATTGTTTTTTTCTATGTTTCAAATACTATTATATCGAACAAGAAAACAGATCAAAACATCACTTTTAACTAAGGAAAACGATTCTCTTTCGTGTTTTCATTTTAACCTAGCGACCTCTTCAGTTAAGTATTTAAACTAAAAGTATTACGAATTGTACTGTAATGAATACACTCATTTAATGTTACTAATGTAAATAGTTTATTAGTTAAAACCTTTCAGTCAAACTCTATGTATATTAGAAAGTACCTATAACCGCCGAGTGTGAATGTAGAGGCTTATGAATGTAATAAAGAGAAAGTAGTAGTAGTTTTTATAATTACATTTTCGTAATAAAAATACATTTACGAAATGCGTCGAATACTACAGTGAGGGAAAACATCTTGAGAAACCTACTTGTTCCCCGAACAGGTAATAGTGCTTGTAAATGGCGACATGGCTTACCACGTGTTACATTGTACGTATGTATGTGTAGTATAATAATGTTATGTGATCTCTACGTAATATTCTGTTCTAAAAGAATTTGGCGTGATGTGTATGTTCTTTGTATAAAGTATAATGAAATATACATCAAAAATAGTGTGATAATTCCCTTAAAATTCCCCCTTTGATCTCATTATCATATCGAAGACAGAAAAGCGGTCACTGAGTAGTATGTTAGGAGTGACATTAAATGATAGAATTAAAAATAGTGTGATAAGGGAAGGTTGCGGTTTGAAAGATGTAGTCACTGAGATTGAAAAGGGCATGCTTCAGTTTGGACATATGCGGATGAATGATAGTAGATTGACCAATGGAATATATGTGGGTGAAGTGGAAGGGCGGTTACGTAGGGGCCGGCCCAATATGACATAGTCAGATAGACGCCATGTTGAAAAAGGTTGACGTACTCCTACCTTTAACAACCGAGTGTGTATGAGGAGGTGTATGAGTGTCAATGAAGCGAAAGTGCTCTGTCAGGATCGGGACAAATGGGGATCCGTGATCTCTCTCTACCCCTCTACAGGGAATTGGGCGTGATATGTATGTATGTACACCAACATATCTAAAAATATATCTATACATGCAGCGAAGGTTAGGTTTGCTTTGGGACTGTATTTTTGTGTACAATTTAGTCTAATTGTTGAGTACTATCTGGTCAACACGTGGGTTCGACATGGCCTTAGAATTACTACCTCCGCGATTGCGCCTACCTGAACCTATGACTACCCCGCAAGGGTTAATGGCCGTGAACACGTTTGTTGTTGTTAATTCAGTGTTATTAGAGTGAACTTTTGAATTTTCGATGTTTTTTTAAAAACTAGCCCTATATAATGAAACGTAGTGTAGGACGCCCCCTGCCGGGTAGAAGGATGCCCTAAAGAAGGTCGCTGGTAGTGGCTGGATGAGGGTCACGAGAGATCGTGTCTTGTACTCTTGGGGAGGCCTGCGTGCAGCAGTCGACTGCTATTATAGGCTGAATATACTAGGAAATTAAAAAACAATTCCTTCAAAGAATACGACTATCAATAAAATTTAGATTCAATAAAATAAATCAATACGAAGAAACGAATTTGTGTAAGAACGAGAACTCTATCGCTTTTAGATTATATACTAGCGTCATCTATAGTGTTTAAAAGAAAACTAGCAAACTTATGTATTATGTAACTCTAATACCTTTTACGGTAGTCAGACATTTGTAAACCACTATCAGATAAATATTATCTTGATCTTTGGCCACTCGAAACTCACTTGTTACCTGATAATCTCAGTAAGACACACAATAAGGTTTTCTAACGTTACTGTTTCAAAATTAATACACATACATACATATGTCACGCCTCTACGTCAATAAGGATAGGCAGATTCTATAGATCGCCATCTGGATCGATCCTGACAAATGTCCTTTGCTTCCATCTCATATATGTTCTTATATAGCCAGTGTTTGTAAATGGCGACATGGCTTAACACCTGTCACATTGAGTACTGATTATCTGGTCAACACGTGGGTTCGAGGTGTCCATAGAATTACTTACGCAATTGCGGAGATAGACAACTGGACCTCTGACTACCCTGCAAGGGTTAATAGTCGCGTTAGTCTTTGTCTATTAATAATAATTATAAATTATTTATTGCTGTCAATGTAGTACATAGATATTTACTTCATAATAATTCAACACATTTATCTGGAGGACTGCATTTTAAACAGATTCTTTTGAACTAATTTTATTAAACACTAGTGACCCGCTCCGGCTTTGCACGAGTATAAAATATATAGCCTACTCCACTATTTAATGGATGTTATTATGCATATAAACCTTCCTCTTGAATCACTCTATCTATTAAAACAATCCGCATCAAAATCCGTTGCGTAGTTTCAAAGATTTAAGCATACAATTAAGGGACATAGGGACAGAGAAAGCGACTTTGTTTTATACTTTGATAAACGGTATAAAATGTATTTATTATTATTTTCGTTAAAAAAGATATAATAACTAATTTCATATCTGACATATCGTAAAATTCCACAAAGGATATACGATAATATTCATTCTTATGAAACGATGGAATACTAACCCATTTTAAACTATTCTATACTACCCTAACTATAAAAAAGACACTATAACCTCAAGGTTGTGCCCACCCCTTCCCGTATTGATAAGACACCATTAAGTTCTTATTTCCGAACTGAAGATGGCGTTTGCGGTTGGTTTGAAATCGATAATATTTCCTTTATTTATCATATAAGAAGGGACAGGAGTGTTTTTTAAGCTCTTGATATTTGTTTAATACCGTAAGAAATATATTATTTGGAGGTAAAAGTCTGAGGTGAGAAGTCAGATGAAAGCGCCGAGAAATGACAGGCACGAAAGATGTTTAATTGGGTCTTATTAATAAATAAAATTGTAGGACACTAGTACACCAATTGAACTAGCCCCTCGGTAAGTTCATTTAAGACTTGTGTTAAGGGTGCTAGTCAACGTATATTTAATATACCGATTACACATAGATAAATACATATAATCAGACTGAAACGCAGAATGAAAATGTTATTTTTCTGCCTCTACCGGGAATGAAAACCATAAAATTGATATTCCGTACAAGCAAGGGACGTAAATAGAACTATCTAGCTGCCGTTCTTTCCAGCGTATCGTAGGAGGCGACTAAGGGACTAGGGGTATTACAGTACATTTACCAATGGAATCTATTGAGCGATAGGCTAGCTATCTGTCACAAATATTCAATGCTATCACAACCCCGATATTAATGTGAAAGGTTACCATGGATATATTATCTTTACGTGATACTACAGTCAGATCACTGTAGTCACCATGGAGTAATTAATAAGAGGAGTGGGCCTTACGCAATATTTGTATGGAAACTAGCGTGGCATTACGCGGGGTGAAACGAGGTACGCGGGATGGAGGGGAGATATTACAACCAATCAAAACACGGCATTGGCCAATCAAATTAGGTATCTTCTTTCTACTACACATTATTAGACTCCGCGCCAATTAAAACACGCCATTTGGACTCCGCACCGCGTAACGGGAACCGCACCTTTCGCCGGGTCCTCTTTATATTTGGTTCGTGATAGTCACAATAATCGCCATATTGAAGAAAGGCTACGTCTTTTTACGTAACATATACAGAGTGGCTCATTCAAATCGGTCAGTTTGGGAAAGTCTGAAACTATAAGACATACGAAAAGAAAAACTGCATTCATATTTTATTTGAAAAATAAAACTGTATGTTTCATAGAAACATTTACAGCTTAAGACCTACACAATCGATATTTAAAAAGTAAAAGTGAAAACTGCAAGTTTATTTTACAAAGCAACCGGGTTCGATTCCCGAACTGGATACAGTTTATTTTATATCTAAGCTATATGTGCAAAGATAATTATGTTTGTGTATAATTTGGTTTCGTAACTGGCACTGGGCAAAATATCCTAAAAGCCAGAGTTTCTTGTTGGTTCTTCTCCGAGCCAGGGCTTCCGAACCAACGGTAGAATTTCAATGCTAAGAGACAACCAGTGTCAGGAAAATGTTTTGACTTTCAATGAATGTACTGTACTTGTGCCTATGTTGAATAAGAACATTTGACTTTGCCTTTTTCAAATAAAGTATGAATGCAGTTATTATTTCAATCAAAATCGGTGACATGTTTCCTAAGAACAAATCTTCGTATGTCTTATAGTTTCAGACTTTCCCATACTGACCGTTTTGAATGCACCATCTGTATATTTTAATATGATACTATGACGAATGATAACATACTATTTATATTAGATAAGAGATTGATTACTTTTATAATATTTGGGACACTATTGCACCAATTGAACTAGCCCATTGATAGCGTTTTAAATTTTTGACGACCTCCGTGGCACGATCGGTTAACCATATAAATGCTAATCGTGATGTCCCGGGTTCGATTCCCGGTGGAGGCAGAGTTAAGAACTACGCTTTTCTTCTGCTTTTCAGTCTGGTTGTTGATAGTACATATGTGTATTTATGAATCTATTATAAGTCCCTTAAATCAGTTCTTAAATGAAATTAGTAAGGGGCTAGTTCAATTGGCGTAATAGTGTCCCAAATATTAATTATTTTAGTTATTTAAGACCTGGGTTTAAGTCACTTTTCAACATATATTGAACAATTTTAAACTTATAATATAACATAAATAAATATATATATACACTGGTAAGCAGAAGAAAAGCGTAGTTTTTAACTCTGCCTCCACCGGGAATCGAACCCGGGACCACACGATTAGCGTTAGTACTTAACCAATCGCGCCACGGAGGTCATCATAATATATACTTACATACATATAGTACTCTGATCAAGTACTTAACTTCACTTTATCACTAGATGTCACTTGATGTCGTCTCAAACTAGATATTTGTTATGAAATAGTGAATAATTGTAGTCGTAAATCAAATTTATTGTATAAATTAACCATACACGTTAATTTAATGAAACATTTAAGTATTTTTTAAAGATATTTATCACTTTTATATAAATATCTAATTTAAAATTATGTGTTAGTGTCAATGAAGCGAAAGTGATCTGTCAGGATCGACACAAATGGGAATCCGTGATCTCTACCTACCCCTCTACAGGGAATCAGGCGTGATGTCTATGTATGTATAGTAGTATATATATTCAAGTACTTCAATCCCTTTCGGTGTAGACAGAACATCGTACATAGAATATCTCCTAGGTCACTTTTTAGCATTAATATTGGAGTTGCGATGTCAAAATACATAAATGATAACCTTGTTTTATGACAATGTTTACTAATCATGAATATGTTTATATTGACTAAAGATGAATTCGACGTAGCTCAGTTGTTCGGGGCTTGACTCTGTATCAGTAGATACAGGGTTCAAATCCCGCTTGAACATGTACCAATGGAAAGGAATTTTCATCAATATCTATGAATATTTTCGTCATAAAAATACATTTGCGAAATGCACCGAATACTACGGGGGGAAAACATCGTGAGGAAACCTACCTGTTCTCTGAACAGGTAATAAATAGTTAGTGCTTGTAAATTGTGACATGGCTTGGCGCCTGTGACATTGTGTACTAACTATCTGGTCGACACGTGAATACCTGAGCCTCTGACTACCCCGCATGGGTTAATAGTCGTGAACGCGTTTGTTCTTGTTTGTCTTTAACTAAAGATGTCGCTAGTGATTATGTAGAAAGTGAAAATGATAATTTTGCTTACTTAATCGCTGTCAAATGTACTAGTTTGAGAATTAAATCGTTACAAGAGTTATAGTATCTTTAACAAATTTTTCATAGGGATGTTATTATATCCTGCTCACTAGAATTATAATATATATATATATATATATATACTACCCTTGCGTGGTAGTCAGATAGTTCCGTAACTATGCTGTTATTAATTCTATGGCCACCTCGAACCCACGTGTTGACCTAGTCAGTACTCAATGTGACAGGTGGCAAGCCATGTTGCCGTTTCCAAGCACTGACTATTAGTTCGGGGAACAAGTAGGTTTCCTCACGATGTTTTCCCTCATCACCCCTTGCCAATATGGCGTCTATCTGACTGTCATATGTCTTATTTGGCCGGCTCCTACATAACTGCTCTTCCACTTCATTCACATATATTCCTTTTGTAAATCTACATGATATATTAATGTTCAATTAAGTTTATTATTAGTTGTAGTTGGGATTTACTTTAATGAAACCCATAAAAATTTAAATTAGTTTTATTTGCATATAACAGATATTAATCGGCAAGTGTGAATAAATAATAAAATAAACCTGTAAATACAGAATAAACTGAACATCAATTAGTTGAAAATAACACCTAGCGACACCTATCAAATATTATAGTAGTTTTATTAACAACTACACACCTTTTCATACACTCTGCGGTTATAGGTACTTCTAACGTCACTCTTTTTCAATATATAGTATATTAGAGCGGCTTAACTTATAAGAATGAAGATATTTAATGAAAACGAAGGAATTTGAACTGAATAACATATAGTTTTAAGAAAACGGGACTGCTCGCTTATCACTACATAGTATAAAACAAAGTCGCTTTCTTTGTCCCTATGTCCCTTTGTATGCTTAAATCTTTGAAACTACGCAACGGATTTTGATACGGTTTTTCTTAATAGATAGAGTGATTCAAGAAGAAGGTTTATATGTATAATAACATCCATTAAATAGCCAGAAGTGTGAAGCCGGAGCGGGTCGCTAGTGTTGTATATATGTTACCGGCCAAACCCGATTTCAGGACAAAAGAACTAGTTTAACCTAGGCCAAACTAATTTGTCCTGAAATCGGGTTTGGTCAGTAAGACAAAAAGACTAACGAGTTCCCGACTATTAACCCTTGCGGGATAGTCAGAGGTGCAGATGTATATATATATATATCTCTGCAATTGCGAAGGTTATTCAATGGCCACCTCGAACCCACATGTTGACCAGATAGTCAGAATTATTACTATTATTAGTAGTATTGGCCATTGGGTAACATTAACAAAGTATTACCATTGTTATAAAATATATCATAATGTGTGAAATATAATAAAATTTATATTATTTGTTTAATTAGTGAAAATCCCTTTTCACATATTCAATTACAGCATGACCTCTTTAATCCGAACCCCTTCTAACATGAGATTTTATTTGATTATTATTTTATTACTATTTTAATATTTACATTCTAAATAAAATAATTTATAATGCATGTTATATGACAATTATTATTAATTATATACTTACCTAGACATATAATTTTTGACTTTACTACAATTATAATTCCATAATCAATTTAATAATATGTATTGCATGTTTATTGTCACATAAATTGTCAATTAGGTGAAAAGTGTTCAACATAATTTCGTTATTTTGCATGCCTGATACGGTCGTACACACTGTACCTTAAATACCAATTTGTAACAACATTGAATACGTGTGTTTGCAAATAAAGTTTGATTTGATTTGATTGGTTGATTCTAATCCGAACATACACGAGCTGACCAAGTAGATATTCCTTTGCCAGAAAAAACACTTTTTCGTAAATTACGAGAAAAAGCCTTTCATTACTCATTAAAAACCTCCGGGCAAACTAAAATGTTGTATTTCTTTAATAAATGTAAACGTAAATGTTTAATAAATTTAACATTTAGTATTGTCATTGTTTAACATACATAACATACGCTTCACGACTTGTGTATACACACTCCCTTTTTTATTATGGCGGGGTAGTCAGAGGCTTGAATGCCCATCTCCGAAATTTCGAAGGCATGTTAGGTATGGGTCATTCGAAGCCCGCGTATCACTAGATAGACAGCACCCAACGTGATAGGTAGTGAACCGTATCGCCGTATATAGGCACTGACTATTACCTATCCTGAGGGATAGGCAGGTTGCCTCACGATGTTTTCCCTCACCGTTAGCGACTGTAAATTATGTACGTAAATGAAAAACACATTTAAATTTCATTCATTGGTACATGCCAGAGTCGGGATTCGAACCTAGGACCTTTCTCATACAAAGTCCGAGATCTTACCCACTAGGCTACAGCCGCTGTCATTGTTCAATTTTATAAAAAAACATCATATAGTGTCTGTGCATAAATAATCCGAACGCTTTACGAATACGAACGAAGGATTTATTTTCGGAGTTCGGATTAAAGAGGGCTCTATTGTATGTATTTCTAACATAAGTTGTCAGTATTTTGTATCACCTATTCCGAGTAATAGTCTAATTTCATAATAAATAGAGTTCAATGAGGTGTATGGAATAAAGAATAAATAATTTCAAAACAAAAAAACAACAAAAAACAAACAAACGCATTCACGACCATTAACCCTTGCGGGGTAGTCAGAGGTTCAAATGTCCATCTCCGCTATTGCGAAGGTAGTAATTCTATGGACACCTCGAAACCACGTGTTAACCAGATAGTCAGTACTCAATGTGACAGGTGGTCAGCCATGTCGCCATTTACAAGCACTAACTATTACCTGTTCTACGAACAGGTAGGTTTCCTCACGATGTTTTCCCTCACCGTATAATTCGATGTATTTCGTAAATGTGTTTTTATTACGAAAATGTACATAGAAATTCATTAAAATTCATTTCCATTGGTACATGCTCAAGCGGGATTTGAACCCTGCCACCCACTGATACAGAGCCAAGCCCCAAACAACTGAGCTACGTCGAATTATTTTTAAATAATTTCCTTACATTAAGATTGCTAGAATAGTCGTCTATGGTTCGTCAACAAAGTCAGCAGCTCAGTGAAAGTTGAAAATACAAATAATTATTTTCGGCCCAATATTTAGTCAATTGTGATGCCAAACTGGCTAATTATATTTGGATCCTCAACTGGAACGAACCGAAGAACAATCAAGAGAAGAATTGCAGCTAGGACTTCGTATTTCTTCGGTTGTAGCGGCTGGCGGCGTTGGCATAACCACGGCGACGGAACAACAAGAAATTCTAACGCCGCGCCGTGGCATCAGTGTTTGTACTTCAGCCGACATAACCTTAGTGGTGAATGGCTTAATAAAGAAATAAAAAAAAGAACCAAGGTGATAGACATAGTCTATCGCTGTTGTAAGCCGAAGTGGCAGTGGGCCGGCCACGTCTGTCGTAGGACCGACGACTGTTGGAGCAAAGCGGTTCTCGAATGGCGACCGCGTCTCGGTAAACGTAGTGTAGGACGCCCCCCTGCTAGATGGACGGATGACCTGAAAAAGGTCGCTGGTAGTGGTTGGCTGAGGGCCACGAGTGATCGTGTTTTGTGTACCCTTGGGGAGGCCTACGTCCAGCAGTGGACTGACATAGGCTGAGTGTGAGTGTGAACGTTGCTAGCTCATCGGCCAATAGACTTCATTTATCCCCAGTCGCTTATAACAAACTACATACATACATACGCTTCACGACTTGTTTATACACACTCCCTTTCTTATTATGACGGGGTAGTCAGAGGCTTGAGTGCCCATCTCCGAAATTTCGAAGGCATGTTAGGTATGGTTCATTCGAAGCCCGCGTTTCACTAGATAGACAGCACCCAACGTGATAGGTAGTGAACCGTATCGCTATATAACAAACTGTTGAAAGAAATCTAACTTTAGTTTAGTATTGTACTATCCCATGCTAGTTTAGGACGTTAAAAGAATGCTAACTAGCTGCCGTTCTTCCCATCATGTGGTAGGAGGCGACTAAGGGACTAGGGTCGAATTGAATCTATTAATCCATGGGCTAGTAACCTGTTGCCATTGTTCCATAAGTCATCTCAACCCGAATATTTACGCTAAAAACAGTTTTCATGTCTCCGAGGTTCTGTCCACCCCGAAAGGGATTAAAGCACGTGAAATCGTTCTATACCCGTAGAGGGATAGACAGAGATCACGGATAATATGTAACAGGTAAACGCAAAAATATGTTACCTTGTGCAGAAATTCTAACTATTGGTTAAAATATGTATGTTGACAAATGGTGATATGTTATAATCGGCCTGATGCTTATAACATAAATTGGCTCGATCTGAATTGTACTAGCAGCGCCATCTAGTAAATATCAAATAAAAATCTTAGAGTACAAATACAATATTCTTATATCTGTGATAGGCTTATTAAATTCAAAATATATGTTAATAGCATAATAAATAAAATGCTAGATCAACTTAAGACTGAAATAAATACTCTTTAATTTACTTATTAGTCGACCTATAATTCTCTACCGTACTAGTGTATTAATTTGATGTGTGTGGTCCTGGGTTTGATTCTCAAAGAAAGTAACCAAAGAATAACAGAATAATAGTAGAATACAATGCGGTAGGTACTGTAACTATATTAAATATTCCGGTATAATATTTAATAATACTCATTAAAATGCATTACCATATAGGTTTGACTAACTTAGTCTTATATACTAAAAACTTAAAAAAATTCTAGATGCACTTTATTCCGCAGAATTTTGAAAAACATGTTAACTTTACAGTAATTGCACAAAATAAAGTACTTTCACTTTCTAGTTTTTCAACCACCCGAGAGATGGCGTGACCTGTAACATAAAAAATGTAGCTATTCATTTTTTCTTCAATACTGCTTTGCAAATTGGTATATAGCACATTTCCAATATATTTTATCACGTAAGCGATGATGTATCAAACTATTTTTTGTTAGGGTGTTGTTAAACACTAACTAGTTTGATATAATATTGTATGGTAACGGGCCTCGAGAGACATTTTTTCACTCGGTCGGCACCGAACGGGAATATTATCGACCCAACACTGATATTATGTTGATCCCTGCTGCAAATTATAACATAAAATAGATTTAGAGAAAACATAACGCAAATTACTCCTCCATACGAAAATGGCCGTGATATACAAATAATATTTTACTAAGGTGGTCGAGCCTGAATTAGTTCAATCACAAAACCAGAGAGGGCGCTAATTGACTGTGGAAATATGTACTCTGTCTTTTCCATTGCAATGAAAAGTTGATACAAATATATTAGACGATGAATCTTTACTTACAATTACATAATTAAAATGTTTGGAGAAGCTTAGATTTTTTATACTTAGCTTTATATACATTCATACACATCACGCCTGATTCCCTGTAGAGGGGTGGGCAGAGATCACGGATTCTCATTTGTCCCGATCCTGACAGAGCACTTTCGCTTCATTGACACTCATACATCTTCTCATACACACTCGGCGGTTATAGGTACTCCTAACGTCACCCTTTTTCAATATAACGTCTCCGTATTATGTCTGTTATTATTATGCTATATGTATTTATCTATTCATAATAAGAATATATCTCTTAAATTTACGTTGACTAGTACCCTTAACACAAGTCTTAAATGTACTTACCAAGGGACTAGTTCAATTGGTGTAATAATGTCCAAATATTATTACTATGAACTACCTTGTCCCAGCATGTCATGTAATTAAAATTTTTGGGATTACCTAGCAACCTGTCATTAATATGGAATAAACTTTAATAGTTTTGTTACAAATGATCGGGGTGTATTATGTGTCCTAGATTCGAAGTGTGCGTTACCCCAGCCAGAAAATGTCAAAAATCGTCATCCAAATGCAATAGATTTTTAGATATACAGCTTCTGTAAATGGTATGAAGATTTTTAAATTTGGTAAAACGATAGTTTTTGAATTATTTGACAAAAACAGTTCCGGCTGGAGTAACGTTACCCCAGCCAGATCTTTTGTTTTCTAACTGATATTTTGAAATAAATTTTATCCAAATATTTAGATATCAATTTGAAATAAATGTTACAACTCAATTTGTCTATATATTTGCTATGGCTGCGAAGATATTCAAAATCCTGCTGGGGTAACGTTAGCACGATTGCTGCATCTCCGAATTGACTAAGCGGATGATTATAATTTTTGTACAGGACATCTGGCTAGTTAGTTATGATTTGTTACATAATAAAAGAACTGTGGAACTGTTTTTGTCAAATAATTAAAAAATTATCGTTTTACCAAATTTAAAAATCTTCATTCCATTTACAGAAGCTGTATATCTTAAAATCTATTGTACTTCGATGACGATTTTTGACATTTTCTGGCTGGGGTAACGCACACAGATGCGAACCTTGAAAGAGATTCAGTATTATGAAGAATATAGAATGTTAACGCTAGATGTCGTTACGGGTTCAGGAAAATCAGTATTACGTAAATAGAAATTAGATCGTCTTAAAAATTAGAGTAGGAAAGTAGTAGTATATAATAAAATCAAATGTTATAGATTTATAATTTTTATGAATGAACTTCGTTCTATTTCAATGTAATGTGAGTAAGGAAAAACAATGTAAGCAAAATTTACCTACATACATACATATACATTTACGTCCAGTAATCCCTTTTCGGATGGACGAAACATTGAATATAATTGGACACTTAAATCTCTAACTACCCCTCAAAACTAGAGTCTAGTCGTGAATTGTTAAATGTTCAATTAAAACACAGAAGGTACCACCCCCAAAATAGTTCCGCTTTTGTACAATAGATGTCTCTACGACAACCCTTAAAGTGTTACTTGTTTGTATTAAGACAATTATGGGGTTGTACGTACGGTGAATTATTACCTTTGATAAACATTAGATCAAACAATTTTTCTACGTGGGATTTCTTTATATCCTGGTTGGAACTATTCTGAATGTAATCAGTAATAATTATCTGTATAATAAGCGTTTATTTACAGGCATTAAAACCATACACAATGCAAAAAGTTTACAAATCAAACTTACAAACTAGGGGATAAAACTTGTGCATATTATTGTCGCAGCAAAAGGGTTCTAACTCAGATGGGTATGTTGCGTTTGATAGCAAACGCAACGCCGCCGGTCTAATGTCAGAACCATTGGAGATCAACGTTATATTTTGAAGAAAAATAGTGAATTAAGAGTGCTACTTAAATAGTAAAAATAAATATATTTCATTAAATTTGAGATCATGTTTGCGTATATATATACTAAGATGTAAACACATAAAAATGAATTGAATTTGAGTCAAGAACAACCGAAAACAATTATTTAATTGAGTATTTCGTTAAATATAAAATGGCTTTTCAATTTTTTATTATTGCAGTTAATTTCTGTATATACATTATTTTCATTTACGTAGTGTCAACGCTAAAAGTGCAGTCCCAGTAACTTTTTATAAGGTTAACGTTTATAAGAACAAAAGACAAGATTTTGCCAGTCGAAGCTCCAATTCTTCTCTTCATTATTTTCTTCGGATCGTTCCAGTTGAAGATCCAAATAGTATCCCAAAGCGAACATATTTAGCCACTTTGGCATCACAATTGACTAAATATTCAGCCGAAAATAATTATTTGTAGTTTCAACTTTCACTGAGCTGCTGACTTTGTTGACGAACCATAGATGTCCGACTCATTTTCTATTACTAAAATTTATATTAACATATTAATGTCACTACATTATACATTCATACACATCACATCATTCACTGTTTTACCCTCATACACACTCGGCAGTAGTCTTAAAGTTTCTATCCACCCTGAACAGGATTGAAAGACACCTTTATAACACGACCTCCGTGGCGCGATCGGTTAGACGCCTGAACGCTAGTCGTGAGGTCCCGGGTTCGATTCCCGGTGGAGGCAGAGTTAAGAACTACGCTTTTCTTCTGCTTTCCAGTCTGGTCGTTGATTATATATGCTATATATGTATTTATCTATGTATAATATGTATATATACCCTTAACACAAGTCTTAAATGTACTTACCAAGGGGCTAGTTCAATTGGTGTAATTACGTCCTACAATATTGGTATTATTATTATTACCTATATAGGTGGATTATTTCCACTAATGAAAGGTTACTAACACATCGTAAAATTTAATCCAGAGCAAATGAAAAACTCTCCCAAAATTTCTTATTATCAAACACTTTATTAAACTTTCATATACTGCCTACTCCCTCCAGGAAAAGGCTATCACGAAAACTGCTTAGTCAGCTTCGGTCCTTCAGCGAGAGTGTCGCGACATCTATTGGGCAAAACTTTAAACTTCATTTCATATTTTTTATATTGAAAAAGGGTGACGTTAGGAGTACCTATAACCGCCGAGTGTGTATGATGTATGAGTGTCAATGAAGCGAAAGTGGTCTGTCAGTGGGACAAATGGTTCCGTGACCTCTGCCTACCCCTCTACAGGGAATCAGGCGTGAAGTGTATGTATGTATCTTTAAAAAGAATATTTTTACGTCCTTTAATCCGTTTCGATGTGGACAGAACTTTGGAGAACCGATAATATCTCCTAGGTCACTTTTAAACATGAATATAAGGGTTGTGATGTTTATATAAAACATCGGTGATAGGTTGCTAGTTCATCGCTCAATAGATTGGCTCTCCCTAAAGGCCCTTAGTCACCTTCTACGATATCCGATAAGCTAGTTAGCATTCTTTTTACGTCCCAGCTAGCTCAAGATATACATATTATATAAATAAGTAATGAGATAAATTGAATTTATAATATGTAATACATAATAAGAAAAAAATTATTTTTGAATTTATTAGTATACAATAGTTAAAATGTTAATCCAGTAGTTACTACTAGACATTTTCTAAAATTAATAGTAAATTAGTAATTTGATTATTATGAACTCAAATATACATGATGACACCACTTTTATATATACTAAATGCAAACCATTGCATTTTAAGTAATGCAACTAGAGACATCTATGCTAACAAATAAGTAAGACAACGAACGTTAAGTAGCGGAGTAGCAAATATACTATGTATATACACAACACAACTTTGTTTCCTTTTAGAGTAGTCAGAGAGTTGAATTACCATTATTTTTTGAGATTTGCTATTCGAAGTATATATATTTACGAAATAGTCTGTGTTTAGTCACTTATTCCGCGTAATAGGCAAGTTACCTCTCAATGTTACCTTTCAGCAAAGGTAAAGTTTGTTCAACCGAATAATATTTTTAAATAAAATTAGTTCATTCATTCCAGGAACTAATAAAAAAATATAAATATATGAGTAATATTTTATACTATAGATGTCTCTAGTAGTAAATCAAAACACGGCACCGATCACATTTTCGTATTTCAATTCGTCCTTTCCCCAATTTTAAGACGATATATCACGTTAATAACTATATTACCAATAATATATAATTTTTCAGAAGTCTCTCTTTATAGATGACTATATTAAATAAATTTATTAGTCTAGGACGTAAAAAGAATGCTAACTAGCTGCCGTTCTTCCCGGCATGTCGTAGGAGGCGACTAAAGGACTAAGGGTACATGGAATCTATTGGGCGATGGGCTAGCAACCTGTAACCATTGTTCCATATGACAACAACCCTAATATTCATGCTAAAAAGTGACCTAGGAGATATTATCGTATGTCCAAGGTTATGTCCACCCCGAAAGGGATTAAAGGACGTGAATGTATAATGTATGTATGTATATTTATATAGAGTCTATAACTATAGTATAAAGAAATCAGTTGTTTTAGCACTGTATGTATGTCATATAATGTCTTTTTTACATACATACACAAAACACTTCCCTGTAGAGGGGTAGGCAGAGATCACGGAGCCCCATTTGTCCCATTCCTGACAAACCACTCCAGTGACACTCATACATTTCCTTATACACACTCGCCGGTTATAGGTAATAGTAGGTTATAGGTAGGGGTTCTAACGTCACCCATGCTCAATATGACATCTATATGACTGTCATATGCCTTGAATGGAATCTCTATACTCAAAGGAGCTATAGAGACCTAAAAAAAAAATTACTTATTCTGAATCACAATATTTTTATATGTACGGAATAAACCTTCACATTACGCGCTAACTTTATATAAATTACAATTGATACGGTTTCAAAGTGATCAGTAGTGACATCTGGTGCTAAAATTGGTTAATTACTCGCTTGTTTACCTATTGAATAAAGTTTGATATCTATTCATCCTGGAAATCTATTATTATGCAACTCTATACATACCATCTCATTCTTCATTATACATCCAAACATCTGCCCTATTTTTACATACATACATATGTATTCACGTCCCTCAATCCCTTTCGGGGTGGACAGAACCTCGCAGATATAATATCTCCTAGGTCACTATTAGCATGAATATTATGGTTGGTATAATATCATAATAAAACATTCGTGACAGGTAACTAGCTTTGCGCCCAATATATTATAATACCCCAAGTCCCTTAATCACATTCTACGACACGCCGGGAAGAACGGCAGCTAGTTAGCATTCTTTTTACGTACCTATCTACAGTGACCTATGATTTTTTTTTAATTCTTTATAGCCATTCACCACTAAGGTTATGTCGGCTGAAGTACAAACACTGATGCCACGGCGTTTGAACTTCTTGTTATTCCATCGCTATGGTTATGCCAACGCCGTCAGCCGCTACAACCGAAGAAAAACGAAATCGATGCTCCAATTGTTCTCTTCCTTGTTCTTCAGTTCGTTCCAGTTGAGGATCCAAATCTTATCCCAAAGCGAACATATTTAGCCAGCTTGGCATCACAATTGACTAAATATTCAGCCGAAAATAATTATTTGTATTTTCAACTTTCACTGAGCTGCTGACTTTGTTGACGCACCATAGACGACGAGTGACCTATGGTTACGTATAAAATGTACGCCACTAGAGGTCTTAATATATTGGGTACCAGTTACCCAAATAATTCCATCGAGGCATCACGTCATATTGATCCAGACTTCTAGGCGCTTTTCCCCAGAGGGGAGGGTATAAATAGGTCAAACGTCCAAAGAATAGGTAGGTGTCCTCACGATGTTTTCCCGTAATGTTGGATTGAAGTTTCGCAATTTCTTAGTTAACGAAAGACGAAATTACTATTGTATGGAGGAAAAATTTACTTTAAGGTACTTAGTTTATCGTATAAATTCGACGTAGCTCAGTTGTTTGAGGCTTGGCTCTGTATCAGTGGGTACAGGGTTCAAATCCCGCTTGACCATGTACCAATGGAAATGAATTTTAATGAATTTCTATGTACATTTTCGTAATAAAAACACATTTACGAAATGCATCGAATTATACGGTGAGGGAAAAACATCGTGATGAAACCTACCTGTTCTTCGAACAGGTAATAGTTTAGTGCTTGTAAATGGCGACATGGCTTACCTCCTGTCACATTGAGTACCGACTATCTGGTAAACACGTGGGTTCGAGGTGTCCATAGAATTACTACCTTCGCAATTATGGAGATGGCAACCTGAACCTCTGACTACCCCGCAAGAGTTAATGGTCGTGAATGCGTTTGTTTTGTATTAAGGGATTGACTTATAACAACAAAAAAGACAAGCGTTCACGACCATTAACTCTTGCGGGGTATAAAAGTTCAGGTGTCCATCTCCGCCATTGCGAAGGTAGTAATTCTATGGCTATCTGGAACCCACGTGTTGACCAGAAAGTGAGTAAACCATGCTACATACATAATCATTGTGACTTTTACATACATCATACACATACTTAATCTCTTTCAGGGTTTTAATATTGAATTTTAATATTGTGTTCGGAATGTGAAAGATTTATTTGGACATTGTTGACAGGTTGCTAGCCCATCATAATAGTACATCAAGCCGTAGAACCTAAGTCGCCTCTTACGACATGACACTCTCAAATCACTACATAGTATAAAACAAAGTCACTTTCTTTGTCCCTATGTCCCTTTGTATGCTTAAATCTTCTACGCATTGGATTTTGATGGGGTTTTTTTAATAGATAGAGTGATTCAAGAGGAAGGTTTTTATGTATAATAACATCCATTAAATAGTGGTGTAGGCGATAAATTTTATACCCGTGCGAAGCCGGAACGGGTCACTAGTTTGTAAATAAAATTGAAGTTAGAATAAAAGAGACAAAATCAAACGAATAAAATATTTTGTAAACGTTTATTTAGAAATGTAACGGATATTTACAATACAGTCATATATACATATGTACTTAATAATACGGTTTCAATATCTGTACAAAATGAGAGAATTTAATAAACAAAACGAAATTGACACATAAATCAATAATAATAAAGCATTTATTTACAGCCACAAAAACATACACAATGCAAAACATATACAAATGTAACTTACAAACTAGGGGGTATAACTTGTGCATGTTATTGTCGCAGCAAAAGGGTTCTAGCTCAGCTGGGTATGTTACGTATGGTGGCAAACGCAACGCTGATATTACGAGTTAGAATCAACAAAAGGTTGTATACAATAATTTATTAAAAGATTGGTTTAATGTGTGTTAAAACATG
Organism: Leucoptera coffeella; assembly: GCA_030578115.1. NCBI lineage: Eukaryota > Metazoa > Arthropoda > Insecta > Lepidoptera > Lyonetiidae > Leucoptera > Leucoptera coffeella. The sequence goes on along the minus strand of JAMBLF010000687.1, from coordinate 115,370 downwards.
TAATAAAAGGAATATTATTAATTTTGTCTGAGTATATAAATTAGTTAAATTAATTAGTATTGTTTCACATTATTTTATTATATAATATTATTTAGTAAAAATCATATGAAATCCATAAATACATTGAATCTTAAGACTAAATTATTATTAACTATTTATTATATTTAACAATATAATATTACTGACTAAATTTTAAATCTAAGTAACTAATACAATCGTAAAAATATGTATAAGTACATATACATAAGTCACTTTATCGATATGGGTAGACACAACCACAGTGATATAATATATAATAGGTCACTATTAGCATTAAAATTGGAGTTGTGATGACATAAATGTGTAACATTGATGACAGGTTGCTAGCCCGTCATTCAAATACAAATACTCATAGTTTTCCTTAAACTAGACACATAGAACTATTAAATAGATTACATATACATACGAGTACATAATATGACGACAATATAGTATATTTCTTCATACATATCAATTATAATGCATTTTTAATCATTGAGGATGTATTTTTTATAAAAATTAGCCTATTTAGCATGGATTTTTAATACAATACGTCGATTAACCAAATACTGACAAAAATAAAATTTGGTCGGGTTATATTGGCAGATAACTTTTGGTAGATAACTTCACACCAATATATATTGACGCCTCTACGTCCCCAACAGAATAGGCAGACTATTAATCGCCACCTGTAACGATTCTGACAAATCTGTCACCTTTAGTTATACTATGAATTTAGGAACAAACTTAAAAACATATACATATACATAGATACACATCACGTCCGATTCCCTGTAGAGGGGTAGGCAGAGATCACGAATCCCCATTCGTCCCGATCCTGACAGACCACTTTCGCTTCATTGACACTCATACACCTCCTCATAAACACTACTCCTATATACAACCAATTTTGTCTTATATTAAAAACTTTATGAAAATTGCTTCACTGCATAGTATAAAACAAAGTCGCTTTCTCTGTCCCTATGTCCCTTTGTATGCTTAAATCTTTGAAACTACGCAACGGATTTTGATGCGGTTTTTTAATAGATAGAGTGATTCAAGAGGAAGGTTTATATGTATAATAACATCCATTAAATAGTGGAGTTGGCTATATATTTTATACCCGTGCGAAGCAGAAGAGAGTCACTAGTTCATACTAAATAGTTACTATTGTAGTTAAAATGGCATTGATATGGAATATTGGTGACAGGTTGTTAGCTCATCGCCTAAAAGATTCCATTTAACCCAACCTTAAATGATCTTTAACATGCCAAGACGAAAGACAGTTAGTTTGCTAGTACTATGAAATAATTTCATGGTCTTATTGAAGTTAATTTAAATTTATTATATAACTTATACCACAGACTTCTATCTCTGTGACTTATACATATAACAGACAGATAGACGCTATATTGAAAAAAGGTGATGTTAGGTGTACCTATAACCGCCGAGTGTGTATGAGAAGATGGATCGGGACAAATGGGGATCCGTGATCTCTGCCTACCACTCTACAGGGAAATCAGGCGTGATAAGTATGTATGTAAGTTATACATACATACATATCACATCTCTCTTAAATGGTGTGGGCAGAGATCACGGTTACATATTATTGTCAATTCTGACGAATTAATTTTACTTTATATATTTTACAAAAATACATTTACGAAATGCATCGAATTATACGGTGAGGGAAAACATCGTGAGGAAACCTACTTGTTCGTCGAACAGGTAATACTTAGTACTTGTAAATGGCGAAATGGCTTACCACCTGTCACATTGAGTACTGACTTGGTCAACGCGTGAGTTCGAGGTGGCCATAGAATTACTACCTTCGTAATTGCGGAGATGGACACCTGAACCTCTGACTACCCCGCAAGGGTTAATGGTCGTGAACGCGTTTGTTTGTTTTGTAATTTTACTTCTGTTACATATATAAACCTCTGCATACACATTCTATGGTTATAAGTATGTACTCAATGTATATAACATAACATACATAACATACGCTTCACGACTTGTGTATACACACTCCCTTTTTTATTATGGCGGGGTAGTCAGAGGCTTGAATGCCCATCTCCGAAATTTCGAAGGCATGTTAGGTATGGGTCATTCGAAGCCCACGTATCACTAGATAGACAGCACCCAACGTGATAGGTAGTGAACCGTATCGCCGTATATAGGCACTGACTATTACATATCCTGAGAGATAGGCAGGTTTCCTCACGATGTTTTCCTTCACCGTTGGCGATTGTAAATTATGTACGTAAATGAAAAACACATTTAAATTTCATTCATTGGTACCTGCCAGAGTCGGGATTCGAACCTAGGACCTTTCTCATACGAAGTCCGAGGTCTTACCCACTGGGCTACAGCCGCTTAAATATATATAACGACATAAGTATAAATAAGATCTTATTAACATTTGAGAGAATAAGATACATTCATACACATCTGCATACACACTCGGCTGTTATAGCTACTTCTAACGTCACGATTTTAAGTATGTCAAAGACAAAGGCGTTCACGACCATTAACCCTTGCGGGGTAGTAGTCAGAGGTTCAGGTTTCCATCTCCGCAATTGCGAAGGTAGTAATTCTATGGCCACCTCGAACCCACGTGTTGACCAGATAGTCAGTACCCAATGTGACAGGTGGTAAGCCATGTCGCCATTTACAAGCACTAAGTATTACCTGTTTGTGGAACAGCTAGGTTTTTCACGATGTTTTCCCTCACCGTATAATTCAATGCATTTTGTAAATGTGTTTTTTCATTACAAAAATGTACATAGAAATTCATTATACTTCATTTCCATGGGTTAATGCTCAAGTTGGATTTGAACCCCGTACCCACTGATACAGAGTCAAGCCCCAAACAACTGAGCTACGTCGAATTAATAATTTTAGTATGTTAGTTATATATTTTGCACTATATACACTATTTTACTCTATCGTTGTAAATTTTCATACAATTATAATGTTATTGTAATTTTGAACCAAATTTTTCACGTCACCGTAAATAATGTATAAGTCCACTTCGAATTCAATGTTACAGACACTCATTTTACATAAATTTGTAATTTACACTTTGTAAACACGTATTTACATATAACACACTGAAATCACGGAGAATTTTGCAAACACGTCTGTTTCATTCCGCGTTCGAACATCGACTGATCGAAATGACAGAAAATCTTCAAAACACCCATAGTCACATCTTTTGTTGACAGATAGGTGTCAAACATTTGACAGTAAGACCCAGGAGGAACTAATAAATCATATTTCATTTGGCATACAGCCAAAGTACTGGATTCTACTATAAACAAACAGATCAGAAGTCGCTATACGAAATCTATTTATAACATTCTTGAAGTAGTAAGACGATTTTGCTTTAGTTTCGCTTCTGTAAGTCTGAGATGTTTTTATTTGTAGAAACATACAAAAAAGACCGTAAAACACTTGTGAAATAATCAGAGATTAAGTATCCATCATTAACTGAAGATTTTAATGGTATTTAGTAAGTAAAAATTGGGTCTAAAGTGTATATGTTCGAAAGTAAGTTTTAAACATTCAGTAAGAAAAATTTCATACTTCACGAAAGAGGTTTGTTTTTTTCTAGATTTATTAACTTTAAGTTCACTTTTCTCCATTAAATCATTACTAAATAGATAAAATACTAAGTCCATATTCTTATACACACTAAATTTTCTATTTAACTATACAATTCCATACTAAAAATGTACAAAACGAATGATAGAGACAAATTTTCTCATCTCTACGTACAATTTTCAGTTCGCTGTTTTAGAATGACGTCACTCGATGCTGAAAATAAGTTTCAACACCAAATTAGACGGTGTCTATCTAGCAAATCATAGTCTTTGAATAGCCAATGCCTATTACAAAGTCCACAGACGTCATCTGACCCTGTAATCGATGTACTGACAACCTGAAGCTTATGTTGCTATTACGGAAAGTTTTCATTGTTAACTCGGCGGCGCGCGGCCATTAATGTATTTTTGCGTAACGCGGAAGCGTATTCGAATAGTTTAGCATGGAATAAACTGCCAAACGTCCGTGTTAATAGAATAGGAGACTAATATACGTAAAATAGGAGAACACTAGATGCCTCTACCTATGATTTCCAAGTCGTGACCGATTCGTTTGCGCGCACTAATTATCTACGTACGAAAATCACTGATTATGTTATCAATATGATCGATTACTGAGCGTGAGAGTTTTTAGGATGGTATTCAGAACTGAGTCAGGGCTGAATACTGCTTTAAACCCCTAGTCACCTTTAGCTAAAGTCATTTAAGACGTGAAGAAGAGAAGAGTACGTTAAAGGACGCGAGAAGCAAGAGAGATTTGTCAGGATCTTTCAGGCAGTCTCTACCTACCTATTGAGGTGTAGAGTCGTGAATATATGTATGTGTGTTTAGGTAACCTGTAGTCTGTGTCTAGGGCTTACAATTTCTAGCTTAAAAGGTCTTTGATTTGATATAAATGCAAAAAGAGCTAAATAGGATGAAAAATTAGATTCATATTTTCATGCTTGTATATTTACAACCTTGCATAATATAATTAGGTCAAGAAAGATAAATTATATGAGAAAAACATAATATGAAAATGTTCAATACTTCTTTTTGTAAATAGCGACACGACTTACCACCTGTCACATTGAGTACTGACTATCTGGTCAACACGTGGTTTCGAGGTGGCCATAAAATTACTACCTTCGCAATTGCGGTAATGGAAACCTGAACCTCTGACTACCCCACAAGGGTCGTGAACGCGTTTGTCTTTTTTGTCTATTTGGAGAAAAACAACCTTTGTATGAAAAGAGCTAACCTATAACTTTACTCGTCACTCTATCTACCTTGAAAAGGTTTACCGTCGCGTTTATCTTAAGAGATTGGAACTAGACACCGTATCCTATGACCTAACAGAAGTCTAGACGTTACAGCTCATAAGATATCTAGGTTATATGAGAACCACAGTAACTGAAACCTAAATGTAGAACTTTTGTTTACATACATACAAACACATCACGTTCGTTTCCCTGTAGAGGGTTAGGCAGAGATCAGAGGAATCATTTGTCCCGATCCTGACAGATCACTTTCACTTCATTGACATAATACCTCTTACACACGGTGGTTATAGGTACTTCTAACGTAACCCTTTTTCAATATGGCGTCTATCTGACTATTATGTGTTTATGATATTTTGGAAGACGAAAATATATATAACTAGTGACCCGCTCCGGCTTTGCACGGGTATAAAATATATAGCTTACTCCAATATTTAATGGATGTTATTATACATATAAACCTTCCTCTTGAATCACTCTATTTATTTAAAAAAACCGCATCAAAATCCGTTGCGTAGTTTCAAAGATTTAAGCATGCAAAGGGACAAAGAAAGCGACTTTGTTTTATAGTATGTAGTGATGTTAAATTGTATACTTTTTGGTATATCGTAAGAGACAATGAAGGTATCAAAGGTTTTATAAATATATGGTTAGATGAAAGATCGGTGTAGCTCAGTTGTTTGGGGCTTGACTCTGTATCAGTGGGTACAGGGTTCAAACCTCTGAGTATGTACCAATGGACATGACGATTTCTGTTTCTCTATGTTTATTCATATTAACAATATAAAATATTTTTATGAAAACTGCAGGGAAAACATCGTGAGGAAACCTACATACCTATTCTTCGTAACAAGTTATAGGAAGTGCTTGTAAATGGCGACATGGCTTACCACCTGTCACATTAAGTACTGATTATCTGGTCAACACGTGGGTTCGAGGTGGCCATAGAATTACTAACTCTACAGTAGAATGGATCTTATAACCCAAATTATTTAACACTACATATACGTTTTAATACATATACATATTCATTCACGTCCCTTAAATCTTATCGAAATGCCTAAAAAATCAGAGACACGATAATATCACCTAGGTCACTTTTGAGCATTAATATCGGAGTTGTGATGTCATACGGAACATTGGTGACAGGTTGCTAGCCCATCGCCCAATAGATTACATTTACCCCTAGTCCCTTAGTCGCCTCCTATGACATGCCGGGAAGAACGGCAGCTAGTTAGCAATCTATTTGCGTCATACAAGTGATAAGTAATGTCGTGATATTGACATCAACATAGTATATTCAAAATATTAACATGTGGCGACCATATTTCGTCCTAAATATTCTAGTAAACATACTCGAGTAGAACACATACACACATACATACATACACACGCATAAGTGTTAATTCGGGACTTCAAAAGGTATCGATCAGCTGCTATATGTCATACGTACAGTGAACGCTAAAAGTGCAGTCCCAGTAACTTTTTATAAGGTTTAAGTTTATAAGAACAAAAGACAATATTTTTCAGGTTGCTAGCCCATTTAACCCATATATAACATGAGAAGATGTATGAGTGTCAATGTAGCGAAAGTGGTCTGTCAGTGGGACAAATGGGGATCCGTCATCTCTGCCTACCCCTCTACAGGGAATCAGGCACGATGTGTATTTATGTATGAAAATTATTACCAATATTTCAATTAACATGAATACTGGCTTTTGATGTGGTTGGTGACAGGTTGCTAGCACATCGCCTAATAGATTCCAATTTCCCCTAGACGTAAAAGGAATGCATAAAATATGCATATCGTAGGAGGCGACTTAGGGACTAGGGGTCAATGGGATCAATTGGGCGATGGGCTAGCAACCTGTCACCTACATTTGACATCACAATCCCAATATTCATGCTAAAAAGTTACCTAGGATATACTAAATCACCGAGGATTCTGTCCACCCCGAAAGGGATTGAAGGACGTGAATGTATATATGTAGGAGCTTAGTCGCCATCTATGAAGGAAGAACGGCAGCTAGTTTGCATTACACCAATTGAACTAGCCCCTTGGTAAGTTCATTTAAAACTTGTGTTAAGGGTACTAGTCAACGTATATTTAAGTAATATATACATATTATATATAGATAAATACATATATAGCATATATAATCAACGACCAGACTGGAAAGCAGTAGAAAAGCGTAGTTCGTAACTCTGCCTCCACCGGGAATCGAACCCGGGACCTCACGATTAGCGTTCCGGCGGCTAACCGATCGCGCCACGGAGGTCGTCATTCTTTTTACGTATTAGACGGTTTATCAAAATCTGCATCTTATTTCGTCTGGTCGAAGCACGAGACTAATATTTGATCTAATCTGTTCAGGATAAGATAAGAGATAAGATTACAAATTAATCTTGTATACTGTGAGTCATTAATGTCTACAAAAAAGGTTTTACGAAATACACCAACTATACATACATACACATCACTTGCATTCCCGGTAGAGGCATAGTTGAGAACTACGCTTTTCTACTGCTTTCCACTCTGGTCGTTGATTATATATGATATATATGTATTTATCTATATAAAATATGTATACATTTCTTAAATATACGTTGACTAGTATCCTTAACACAAGTCTTAAATATACTTACCAAGGGGCTAGTTAATTGGTGTAATAATGTCCAAATCTTATTATTATTATTATCACGCTTGATCCCCATCTGTCCTAATCCTTACACTAACAGACCACTTTCGATTCATTGACACTCATACATCTTCTCGTACACACTCGGTTATAGGTACTTCTAACGTCACCATTTTTCAATATGGCGTCTCTGAGTCTCAAATGTTATATATTATTTTAGTACTTGGTATATTAGTTACTAGTGACCCGCTCCGGCTTTGTACGGGTATAAAATATATAGCCTATTCCACTATTTAATGCGCAGTTTCGAAGATTTAAGCATACACAGGGACATAGGGACAGTGAAAGTGACTTTGTTTTATACTATGTAGTGATAGGTACTTCTAACTAATATACCAACTGTAGTGATGGAAAACATCGTCAGGAAACCTATCTGGACCCAAGTTTACTAATGCGTTTTGGCTTAAACGCAGTTCGATATCAGATCAGTAATAGTTGAAGTTGGTAGTGGATTAGTGACAAATTGTGACAAGTGACAAAATCTAGTATTGAAAGCGGCTAAAGTGTCAAATTTCGCTTCAAAATACAGGTTGGCGCATTCAAGACGGTCAGTAGGGGAAAGTCTGAAACTATAAGAGATACGAAGATTTGTTCTTAGGAACCATGTCTCCGATTTTGATAAAAAGAAAAACTACATTCATACTTTCTTTGAAAAAACAACTGTAACCAGTACGGGAGTCGAACCCGGTTTCTTTGAAAAAATAAACTTGCCATTTTAATTTTTTCTTTTAAATTGTCGATTGTGTATGTCGTAAGCTGTAAATGTCTGTATGAAACATGATGTCGAAAATGAATAAAATGCATTGTTTGGCCACCCTGTATACATACATACATAACATACACTTCACGACTTGTGTATACACACTCCTTTTTTATGATGGCAGGGTAGTCAGAGGCTTGAAATCCCATCTCCGGGATTTCGAAGGCATGTTAGGTACGGGTCATTCGAAGCCCGCGTATCACTATACAGACAGCACCCAATGTGATAGGTAGTGAACCGTATCGCCGTATATAGGTACTGACTATTACCTATCCTGAGGGATAGGCAGGTTTCCTCACGATGTTTTCCCTCACCGTTAGCGACAGTAAATTATGTACGTAAATGAAATACACATTCTTAAATTTCATTCATTGGTAAATGCCAGAGTCGGGATTCGAACCTAGGACCTTTCTCATACAAAGTCCGAGGTCTTACCCACTGGGCTAAAGCCGCTTACAAATTGGCTAAATTTGTTACTTTTGCCAATCCACTACCAACTTCACATTAATACTGAGCTGATATTGAACTGATATTTTTCAAAAAGCAATCGTGGACTAAAGGCCTTGTTCCCAGTATTCTAAGTTCTAATAAATATTGTTCCGTACTAGTCTGAGACGTTAAAAGAATGCTAACTAGCTGCCGTTCATCCCGGCAAGTCGTAGGAGGCGACTAAGGGACGGGGTAAATGGAATCTATTAGGATGAGCAAGTAAACTGTCACCAATGTTACATATGACATCACAACCCCAATATTCATGCTAAAAAGTGACCTAGGAGATATTATCGTGGTTCCAAGGTTCTGTCCACCCCGAAAGGGATTAAAGGACGTGAATGTATGTGTATGTAAGTTCAAGATAAGCACGCTTGATATACTACAGTTATTAGGCCATTCCATAACGCTTGTTATAGTTTATAATTGGCTTCATACCTCGCCTATAATTATAATTATGTTATATATATGTACATATAAATATATACTTACATACATGCACATCACGCCTGTAGAGAAGTAGACTGAGATCACGAATATGTACTGATATCTCGATCCTGACAGACCACTTTCGCTTCATTGACACTCATACACACTCGGCGGCTATAGGTACTTCTAACGTCACCCTTTTATCACTATGTCGTCTAGTAATTATTATTAGTACAAAGCATAATTAACCGGGAAGAACGCCAGCTAGTTACCATTCTTTTTACGTCCCAGACTAGCACGGGACTTACGTTATTCGCCTTGACGTTATTACGTCCTGACAAATCTCTTGCTTCACTCACACCCATTAACCTTCTCATACATGCTCTTCTGTTCTTCACACTACATCCGCCTTGAGAAAAATGTCTCCAATTTGATCTGTATTACATTATAAGTATATGTACCATCATATTATGTACCTATATACGGCGATACGGTTCACTTCCTATCACGTTGGGTGCTGTCTATCTAGGGACTTCGAATGACCCATACCTAACATGCCTTCGAAATTTCGGAGATGGGCACTCAAGCCTCTGACTACCCAGCCACAATAAAAAAGGGAGTGTGTATACACAAGTCGTGAAGCGTATGTATTATGTACATATGACATATAGCAGCTGATCAATGCCTATTAAAGTCCCCAATCAGCACTCAAGCGTGTGTATGTATGTATGTAATAATAATAATATTTGGACATTATTACACCAATTGATCTAGCCCCTTGGCAAGTACATTAAAGACTTGTGTTACGGGTACTAGTCAACTTATACTTAAGAAATGTATACACATTATATATAAATAAATACATATATAGCATATATAATCAACGAGCAGACTGGAAAGCAGTAGAAAAGCGTAGTTCTTAACTCTGCCTCCACCGGGAATAAAACCCGGTATCATCACTACATAGTATAAAACAAAGTCGCTTTATCTGTCCCTATGTCCTTTTGTAAACTTAAATCTTTGAAACTACGCAACGGATTTTGATGCGGTTTTTTAATAGATAGAGTGATTCAAGAGCAAGGTTTATATGTATAATAACATCCATTAAATAGTGAAGTAGGCTATATATTTTATACCCGTGCGAAGCCGGAGCGGGTCGCTAGTATATGTATATACGTTGAGTATGTATGTATCGGTCAATAGAACTAATTGTCTGTTTGACAATATTTAATGGGCAATTGAGAACAATCTCGTTCAAAGCAATTACGAATGGAATTTATACAACTAGCTGCCGTTCGTAACGTAATAGAAGAGCTCAGTGGTGTGTTGGTTAACGATTTTAAAAAAGTGGGGGTTCGATTCCCGGTGGAGGCAGAGTTGAGAGCTACGGTTTTTTTGCTTTCCAGTCTAGTCGTTGATTATATATGCTATATATGTATTTTTTTAATTAATAGTTGCTGTAGCTTCGTGGGTAAGACATTTGTCTCGTTATTAGAGGTCTTAGGTTCGAATCCCTGCTCTGGCATGTATCAGCGAATGTAATTGAAAATGTGTATTTCATTTACGTACATAATTTACAGTCACGTACGGTGAGGGAAAATTGTAAGGAAACCTGACTATTTCTCGGGATAGACAATAGCGAGTGCCTGTATACGGCGATACGGTTCACTACATAATATCTCGTTGGGTGCTGCCTAGGTCATGTAGTAATTCCATGGCCACCTCGAACCCACGTGTTGACCAAAGTCATTACTCAATGTATCGGTCAGGTGGTCAGCCATGTCGCCATTTACAAGCACTAACTATAACCTGTTCGGGGAACAGGTAGGTTTCCTCACAATGTTTTCCCTCGCCGTATAGGTAGTATTCTTATATCTATACCCTCACCTAGATATTCTTACGACGTTTTTAATAACCATCTCATAATATTTAAAACGGTCACCCATCCATATTTTAACCCAGCCCATGGTGACTTAACATTAGTGATCTAATAACTAATATTTCGACAAGGTAATACACGTTGAGATGTATAGAGAACCCGGATCCCCTAACTAACAATTATACTTAACAAAAAAGTACCTAAACAAAAAGTTAATACCTATTACTATACTGACATTGAACTAATTTAACACGCAATAACCCAGAACTATCACGATCAATAAAGTTAAGCTATGTTGGCTCCGGACGGTAACTGGATGGGTGACCATTTTATTACTTGGTTTTAGTGAGAGAATATACCTATATTTATGGTAATAGTCAGTATGTATAGGTAATAGTCACTATGGTAATAATAATAATATTGTAGGACGTTATTACATCAAACGATCTAGCCCCTTGGTAAGTACATTTAAGACTTGTGTTAAGAGTACTAGTCAACGTATATTTAAGAAATATATACATATTATTATATAGATAAATACATATATAGCATATAAAATCAACGACCAGACTGGAAAGCAGTAGAAAAGCGTAGTTCTTAACTCTACCTCCACCGGGAATCGAACCCGGGACCTCACGATTAGCGTTCAGGCGTCTAACCGATCGCGCCACGGAGGTCGTCAAACTATGGATACTGACTATCTAGTGAAATGTCAAATGTGATCTTTGAGTCTTTAAGCTTTCGTAGATTAAAAGTTGGTCACAAAGTCTTTTAACTTTAGTCCTATCATACGAAGCGAGTGTATATAATGCCTGTTCTCGTATCAAAGGAGAGAACTAAGAAAAATATAATATATAAATGCGATGTTGTTGATATAATTTATGTACGCACTAAAATCCATAGAAAGAAACCGTTAGATCGAGGTTAAAGTAAACCGTAGCGAATTGAACATAACTGCTACCGCCATCTTTGTTTACATTTATAAATCAAATGAAGAAACAATGACCATGTCTCCTTAATATTCCATACTCTACTACTAGAATCGTTTTAGCCCTAATCTCTATTACAACAACAATAATAATAATATTTGGACATTATTACAGCAATTGAACTAGCCCCTTGCTAAGTACATTTAAGACTTGTGTTAAGGGTATTAGTCACCGTATATTTAAGAAATGTATACATATTATATACAGATAAATACATATATAGCATATATAATCAACGACCAGACTGCAAAGCAGTAGAAAAGCGTAGTTCTTAACTCTGCCTCCACCGGGAATCGAATCCGGGTCCGATCAGCGTTCAGGCTGTATAGTATTATATTATCTGTGGTTCAGGTCTCTAATCGATCGCGCCACGGAGGTCGTTTAACTAGTGTAATTTATTAAGTGTTCTAATTATAATTATTAGAAAGATAGTCTGCTGACATATACTAATTATAAATATTGATTATTACATACATACGCTTCATGATTTGTGTATACACACTCCCTTTTTTTATTATGGCATTTACGTACATAATTTACAGTCGCTAACAGTGAGGGAAAACATCGTGAGGAAACCTGCCTATCCCTCAGGATAGGTAATAGTCAGTGCCTATATACGGCGATACGGTTCACTACCTATCACGTTGGGTGCTGTCTATCTAGTGAAACGCGGGCTTCGAACGACCCATACCTAACATGCCTTCGAAATTTCGGAGATGGGCACTCAAGCCTCTGACTACCCCGCCATAAATATTGATTATTATTTTTTTTAATTATTTTAGTTATTCTTGTTAAATAATTAAATTTGTTCCATATAATTATTTGCAAATAATAGTGATTTAATATTAATAATTTGTGCTATTTTATTTTTTGTTGTAACACTGATTAAATTTGTTACGTTTCATTCCTTAGCATTAAAATCTTAGCACAAATTGACCTTAATATTATAATTGTGTGATTTAAATCATTAGTATTGAAATAGAGAGTCAGTTATTTACAACTTTTTGAATTCACAGTAATAAAATTGAATGTTACACCAAAAAAGGTTTCTCAAAACCTTAGGTCCAAAATTATAATATGTGATAATACGATATTTCTTTATTTATATACCGAAGTTTATTCGATTTTGAAAGAAATAAACCTCTTGCTACGTTAAAGTTATCACTAGCTCCCTCTCTACGCTCAACTTAGTCAACTATGACTGTTGATATTCATCATTAGGTTCCGTACTGTAGTATTTTATTATCTGTGACTATATCAAATTTGTTATAAGAATATATAGAGACGACCTCCGTGGCACGATCGGTTAGACGCCTGAGCGCTAATCGTGAGGTCCCGGGTTCGATTCCCGGTGGAGGCAGAGTTAAGAACTATGCTTTTCTTCTGCTTTCCAGTCTGGTCGTTGATTATATATGCTATATATGTATGTATTTATGTGTATATAATATGTATATATTTCTTAAATATACGTTGACTAGTACTCATAACACAAGTCTTAAATGTACTTAACAAGGGGCTAGTTCAATTGGTGTAATAATGTCCAATTATTATTATTATTAACTGGCTTTTTTTCTGGCAGGTCGAAAAAGGTGACTAAGGAATTAGGGGTACAATTGGGTGATAAATGTCTTTTTTCATAGAACTATAGAAAAGTATATGATTTATTTATAAAATTAAAAAGATGTATTTTTATATAAATAAATCGTTTCCAATCTTTCAGTTTAAAAGTTGTAAGTTACTCACCATAGATGGCGCTGGTAGTAATAATTAATAACTAAGGATTGATATCTTTATGATGATAAAACCCTTTCCGTTCTTTAATTTCGGTACAAAATGAAAAAGAATTTCTGAAATGAATTTTAAATTTGGAAAGAGTCTAATTTAAAAGAACTCTGATAGGGATGTAATAATTATGTGTATAAATGTAACATTATATTTGTTAAAAATTCTGTCGTACATATTTTCGTTATTTCGTTACATAACTTTTTGGGTATTATCTTTGTACTGAAGGTTATATTTAAAATACTTTTGTTACTAACTATCACTTAAGTTGATGGCGATAGAATCACTACCTCTACAGTTTCGATTAAGTACACTTGTACCTCTGACGACCCCGCAAGGGTTAAAATTCGTGAATGTCAGTTCTTAAAGGCGGGTTAACAATTTTATCCGTAGTTTATTATACTCCTAGTTCATAATAGAAATTATATAATAAGGAAATTATATAAGTATAGACGTTTTATATGCTTAGTTGGTTAATAACTACAAAATGTTTCCATATAAAAATCACAGATGTCGCTCCAAACAACCCCTGAAATGCAATAGCACGGCTTTTTTGTGCAATCCGTTATATTATAATATGAAAGTATGTTTAATGTCTTAATTCAATTTAACGACAATTTTTAAGGGACAAGATTTTTCTAATGTCTTTTCATAGTCTTTTTGTCTTTGAGTTGGATGAAAATATATATTGGTGTATTTAAATACAAGTTAATGGTAAGTTTGGCCGGTTATTGGTGAAACACTGTCATACATATAACATAAATTTCTCTATAGAGGGTTAAACTGATTACCTTATATTATATTTAATAATACAGAATAAATGACAGAAGAAAATACAACATAGAAGAACATACAGTAACGTAGGGCTTATAATATCTGTCAATCCTATTTAGGAAATTAAAACTAAGAAATGTGTATTGTACGTAATTGTCAGTTTATTTTTCATAAATAAATTCATTATTCTATTTAGCTACTGGCAGAACCTTATTAATAAAAAGTTACAAGAAAGTTAAACGTTGCTAATTTATATAGGCAGGAGTAAAAATTCTCACTATAAAAAAATCTTACTTTAGTCGGGAGTGTAAAACTTAACCAGCTGTTATTTTCTTTTTCAGGCATGTAAGAAGCTTTTATGATATTTAAGCGTGATTTAAATAGTTATTATTAGGTGGACTGGTTATACCGAATACTAAGTTTTTTTCCTAAATTTTTAAATGATAACTAACTTAAAGTATATAATTATGTAATATTAGCCAGGCCATATATTATATTATTATCTGTGGCCATATCAAGAATTTAGGTAATAATAACCTATGAATACTACCAAGAGGATAATTTCGTCTTTTACATTCTGCCAATAAAAAAAAATTAAGTATATTAATTAGTATACATACTAAAATAATTCTTTATTATTCAATTATAAAAGCCTTTCTTCTCGGTTTGTCAAATAAGCTGACTAAGGAACTAGTTATCAATGGAAATATTTGACAAAGAATTAGTCACAGCCACTAATATTTTATTTTCATGCTATATTAACTCTAAAAGGCTAAAAGTGACTCAATAGATAAAAGGCAAGTTAGTTAAATTTAACGTGAAAATTATAGAAGTATGATAGTACATAATATTATATTAGTATATTAAAGTGATTGCAGTTTTCCACACCTATCGAGAGAGGTCACTACTAGTTGTTTCAAAGGCACGTAATTGTTTATTAAAAAAAGTGATAAAACATATGAAATACTTATCAAACTTAGCTACTAAGGTAGTATTCTGTTAATTTCGAAAATATTTCTGATGGACTGAGTTCTTTAATTCTTAGTCTTACCTGAAAATAGTCTTACCATACACCCTATAGTCATTTATACATACACACAGAGGTTAATATAATTATTCTCAACGAAAAATTATAAAGAATAAAAAAATTTTATATTTTGACATAAATATATGTACATATACACATACCCATCTTCCCATAAAAGGGACGGTAGATATCACAAATACCCATTTATTTTAATCCCTACATACCATTCGCTTCACAAATAACAGAAGCCTAAAAAAATAAAATATTTAAATGAATCACTCCGCTTACTTATATAATATCTATTATTATACTATTCAAGTGAATTGTGATTAAATATTAATCATATGTTGTTAGCCCATTACATATTAAGTTAAATTATCTAAATTATGCATCAATACTGTAAACATAAATATTGTTGTGTTGTTACATGGAACATTAGTGACATAACCATATACCCTTACTCCCTTTGTAGCTATTCTTACAGCATGCCGGGATGAAAGGCAGCTAGTTAGAATTAAATTTATGTCCCAGCTAGTAGAGGACAAAGCATATTTATGTATAAATTGAGGTTAATTACGATTTACGATTCGTGTTCTCTATCTATAAAGAAAAACGTATTTCGTATGTACATATTTATGTAATATAACCAGTTACAATGAAATAAAATATTTCGTAAGAGGCGACTAAGGGATTCAGGTCGTTATATGCACGTAAGTACGATAAAAATAAATGCAATTTCAATTTTAAATTTTAGTGTTCAAACCTTACCGAGAGAGGGCGCTAGCAGTCAGTTTCAAGATGTGCGTATGTTTTTGAACGAAGGTATCAAATAGAAATTTTAGATTTCCATTCAGTATACATACATATCACGCCTTTAGTGAAATTAATTGTTTTGATGGATAAGGTCTAATTTGACTCTAGTCCATTTGTATATAGTAAAGGTTAAGACAAAAGAACTATTCTTGAAAAATTTGTATGCATGTCTTATTTTCTATGTAATAAGTGAAATATTTCAACAATAAAAATTATGAAAATATATTCGTTGGATCGTAAATTACTATTATTTATATAGGATTATTTATATTACGTTATATAGGATTTCAAACAGCAAGCAGTTACAAAGTTTTTTTTCTCCGTAGGTATATTTTTATATTAGACCAGCAAGTCATGAGACTTTTAAGCAGAAAATATGTTTTAAAAAGTTTTCATTTTAATTAATAACTTATAATCTTTAAAATTATTAAGAGATATTTTTTAATTGCCTAATTATGTTTGTAGTATCTATACAATAATGGTATTCTAGCAGTAATAAATAAAGTCAAGCAACCGAATACTACTAAATTATCATGAATCGTATGTAAAGATAAAAATCACCGGTCCTTATCTTTCCCAATCCTTATATACTGGCGACATCTATATTGCACTGATTGGAAACTATTATTGTCGATGATAAAGATTTTATAAATTTAGGTATACTGGTTATAGTCAGTATATTTACGTACATAAATACATATAGAACACCCCTAGTCCCTTAGTCTCATCTTACTAAGTAGAAAGGATCCAGATATACATATTAATACAGACATTCCATTTAAGTATCTAACTAATGAATTTATGTTAATTAGTTTAAGGCGATAAACTTTATGAAATTGTGAATCATAAGCCATAGTTTTATGTTAATATATTTTATTTATATTGAGAAGATAATAAAAGTATCAATTATCGATAGTATAATTTTTCATTGATATTATATGAAGTACATAGATAATTTATTTGTTTATTGATATTTATTCGATATTGTTATTGAAGTAACTATAAATATTATATATATAAATATAAAGACTTCAGATATCATAGAGCTATGTAGAGATAAAATAGAAAAGCTTAGATGTCTTTTTGGGATCGAGAATATGAGCTTATAATCTCTGTCTGCCTCTCAAACATATGCATTTAAAATATACAGATTACTGTTTTTTAAAGGATTTTACGTAATATATGAAAAAAATCTGAATTGTGATTTTCAACCGTCGTCGAAAGATGTCGTTACCAATTATTTTGAAGGCATGTGAAAGTATCTAAAAACAGGTATTAAGTATTCAATTCTTGTTGTACATATTTATACATACGCATCACGCATCCTTAAATTATAATTACTTATTTTTCTTGGACAAGGTTTAAATTTATTCCGGAGTCCTTAAAATTCATTCTTTAATACAATGAGCATTTCAATTTACATATTATATACATATTGATTAAAAAAAACGTTATTATTTATTACAACCGCCGAGTGTGTATGAGGTGTGTCAGTGTCAATGAAGCGAAAGTGGTCTGTCAGTGGGACAAATGGGGATCCGTGATCTCTGCCTACCCCTCTACAGGGAATCAGGCGTGATGTGTATGTATGTATTTAATCGAATATACTATACTTTGTGGGGTGGTCAGTACCTTAGAGGCATACATTCTCGGATACTAATAAGATAGTAATGGCATTGTATAGAATATGTGACAGGTAACTATACCATCAACCAAATAGATTCCATATACCCCTAGTCCCTTAGTCGCCTCCTTCGACATGCCGGGAAGAACGGCAGCTAGTAAGCATTCTTTTTACGTCCCAGCTAACACAAGATGCTTCGTACTAGTATTTTGTATCGATATATGGCTTACCACTTGTCACATTAAGTACTGATTATCTGGTCAACACGTGGGTTCGAGGTGGCCATAGAATTACTACCTTCGCAATTGCGGAGATAGACACCTGAACCACTGACTACCCCGCAAGGGTTAATGGTCGTGAACGCGTTTATCTTTGTTTTTGTCTTTTGTACCAACCTAATTAAAATGATATTTTTATTATTTATATTTGTTAAGGGTTTTTCTTGTATACAAGATAAATCCCTAAAATAAATATCTTGAATCAATAAGATTTTCAACATATATGGGACACTTGATGAAAATCGAAACCAATATAATTTCTCCATAACGAAACATGCCGATTGCATATCTTTATTGACTGCTAGTGACACCTATACTTTTCGTTATAAGACTATTTAAGTTCCCTTAAGGTGCGTTTACAGTATGCAAGTCTTCTATGCAAGAATGACGTCACGATTGAAGAATACATCTGCACTTTGTATAGAGATCCCGCCACATAAGGTGGCAGTTGGAGGCGTCGCCACAGTCGCGTAATTCAGTGTTACCAGTAAACACGCCAAAACTAGCACTCACTGTGCCATACGGCTCGATACATTATAGGTTTCATTTGTAACGGTCTTTGGATGCAGAGCTATAAACTCAAATAAAACAAATTAATATATCAAAGTCAAAATATGTTTATTAAACTATTTCAAACATGATTAATAATTAACGGGACTTATCCTTCTTATTATATATTACATATATTATGTGTTCCTTCACTCTGTCCGCAATAGACCGTTTAGTGTGTTCGACGTAGGATTTCCCACAGCTGCAATCAATCTTATACACACCCTTATATCTTATATCATGAGTATAAATCGCGAATCTCTTAAAACTATTATTTCAAACACCAATGGAAATGAATTTTAATGAATTTCTATGTACATTTTCGTAATAAAAACACATTTACGAAATGCATCGAATTATACGGTGAGGGAAAAACATCGTGAGGAAACCTACCTGCTCCCCGAACAGGTAATAGTTAGTGCTTGTAAATGGCGACATGGCTGACCACCTGTCACATTGAGTACTGCCTATCGGTTAACACGTGGGTTCGAGGTGTCCATAGAATTACTACCTTCGCAATTGCGGAGATGGACATCTGAACCTCTGACTACCCCGCAAGGGTTAATGGTCGTGAATGCGTTCGTTTGTTTTGTTTTTTTCAAACATGGCACTGAGCATTGTCTTTACATATTTTTTACCGAGGTTAGATCAGCGGAGACCCTAGCTTGGAGAAGAACTAACAAGAAACTCCGGAAATCAATTTATTATAATCACCCTTAACAAACATAAGAATTACAAAGAGTGGGCAAAAAACACAACGCTGGTAATACTAAATTTACCTTTCATACAAAATAACACGCAATGGCGGTAACGTCAAATTTAGTTCCAAGTTTGGCTACTGCCACCTTATGTGGCGGGATCTCTACTTACTCAACTTGCACACCAATTCCAAATTCATCCGCGAGATGTCGCGAGAAGTAGCTTCCAAAACACACGTACATTCGTTTTCTATTATGATTTAAAATATTTTTGGTAATGTTTAACTTCATAAAGATATAATGAGACCTTTATTTTACTAGACTATGTCGTTTCACGATAATAATGTTTTAATTATATCTGAACGTCGAACTTCAGATATAATAAATATACATGAATATAATTAAAATTCCTCACACCGTATCCACACGCTTGTGTACCTATCCGCAATAGCGGAGGTTGAAATTCTATGGCCACCTCGAACTCATGTGTTGACCAGAGAGTCAGTACTCAATGTGACAGGTGGCACAGATAATATAATACTATACAGTACTATACAGTCAATGTGACAGGTGGTAAGCCATGTCGCCATTTATAAGCACTAAGGCTGTGTTCAGACGTGCGCGTTTTCTGCGCGCGCGGATTCAGCGCGCGTCGCGTGTTTTCCCAAACGCTAAAGCAGTTTGAGGTTCTATACTAATTACATAAAGTTTATTTTCATGGGAAAACACGCGACGCGCGCTGAATCCGCGCGCGCAGAAAACGCGCACGTCTGAACACAGCCTAACTATTACCTGTTCGGCGAACAGGTAGGTTTCCTCACGATGTTGTCCCTCACCGTATAATTCGATGCATTTCGTAAATGTGTTTTTAAACCAGGGCCTTAGTCCAATAATGCTTTTTAGCACAAACGCAACTCATTTACAGATCAGTAATTGTGTGAAGATGGTAATGTAATAATTAGCAAAAGTGACAAATTTCGCCATCTTTAAAGCGTAATTTGACACTTGCCATTTTTAATGGTGAAATATGACACTTTTGGTCACTACCAACTTCACACTATTACTGGTCTGATATTGAACTGCGTTTGTCCTACAATGCATTAGTAGTATTTAGTAGACTTACCCAGATAGTCAGTACTCAATGTGACATATGGTAAACTGTATAGTCATTTACCTGTATCATTCATTCTATGACTACCGCCTATACACTCAAGTCTCAACCTCTGTAGAGGCAAATAGAAAATCGGAAACAAATCTAATCTTCTAAAGATAATAATAATAAAGCATTTATTTACAGCCACAAAAACATGCACAATACAAATATTTTATAAATCAAACTTACAAACTAGGGGGTATAGCTTGTGCATGTTATTGTCGCAGCAAAAAGGTTCTAACTCAGCTGGGTATGTTACGTTTGGTGGCAAACGCAACGCTGATATTATTTTAGAACCAACAAGAGGGCAAAAAATTAACAATAAGAGATTTTAATACAAGGAATGACGAAGCGATGGGCTAGCTAAAGATAGATCTTTACAATACTAAAATGCTGAAAATACGTGAAATTACGTATTTTGTTAAAGATTATTTGCACATATGCTTATAATAAGTAATACACAAAAAAGCCATACACATTAAATATACTCCTACAGGGATGTTACCACTTACATCGCAATCTAACTTAAATATCGCGCCATCTATTAGTCGAAATAAAAAACTACGCACCCCCTATACTTTGTAAATTACCCCTCTGTAATATATTATTCTAACGGTCCCGCGCTAGTCTGGGACGTAAAAAGAATGCTAACTAGCTGCCGTTCTACCCGGTACATAGTAGGAGGCGACTACGGCAGTAGGGGTGTTTGGGATATATTGGGCAATGGGCTAGAAACGTTTCATAAATGTTCCGTATAACAACCCCAATATATAAGAAAATGTTAAAGTGATGAAGATGTTTTCATGTTTCCAATGTTCTGTCCACCCCGAAAGGGCGAAATGGACGTGAATGTATATGTATTTCATTTACGTACATAATTTACAGTCGCTAACGGTGAGGGAAAACATCGTGAGGAAACCTGCCTATCCCTCGGGATAGGCAATAGCCAGTGCCTATTTACGGCGATACGGTTCTCTACCTATCACGTTGGGTGCTGTCTATCTAGTGATACGCGGGCTTCGAGTGACCCATACCTAACATGCCTTCGAAATTTCGGAGATGGGCACTCAAGCCTCTGACTACCCCCGCCATAATAAAAAAGGGAGTGTGTATACACAAGTCGTGAAGCGTATGTATGTATGTACTTCCAACGTCACCCTTGTTCAAATGGGCCGTTAATATTCCACGTAGCTCAGTTGTTGGGGGCTTGACCCTGTATCAGTGGGTACAGGGTTCAAACTAAGAAATGGTATGTATCATCACTACATAGTATAAAACAAAGTTGCTTTCTCTGTCCCTATGTCCCTTTGTCTGCTTAAATCTTTGAAACTACGCAACGGATTTTGATGCGGTTTTTTTAATAGATAGAGTGATTCAAGAGGAAGGTTTATTTGTATAATAACATCCATTAAATAGTCGAGTAGGCTTTATATTTTATTCAACTTCATGTAAAGAATGACCGTAAATATAAATACCGAAACAACGTTTGACCGAATACCAAAATATTGGTGGTTCTTTGACCGAATTATCAAAATATATTCTGCGATATTTGTAATGCGAATAAAAATAATATGAATAAGTAATTAGTTTTGTAAATGGCGACATGGCTTACCACTGTTACATTGAGTACCGACTATCTGGTCAACACGTGGGTGCGAGGTGGCCATAGAATTACTACTTTCGCAATTGCGGAGATTCGATCCCCGTGTAATGTAAATAAGTAATGTAGTAGCTCTTGGGTACAGATATAAGAATACTATATATAGTCTAGCTATCATATATACATACACATCACGCCTGATTCCCTGTAGAGGGGCAGGCAGATATCACGGATCCCCATTTGCCCCAATCCTGAAAGTTCAATTTCTCTTCATTGACACTTGTACACACTCGGCGGTTGTAGGAATTTCTAACGTCACCCTTTTTCAATATGGCGTCTACCTGACTGACGTAGGTCTTATTGGGCAGGCCCCTACGTAACCGCCCTTCCAATTTACTCACATATACATATTTCTTTTGTCAATCTACTATCATTCATCCGCATAACATGTCCAAACAATATTAGGAAATGAAGTTAGCCATAACAAATATATCTATATTTCCTGAATCTTTGTTCTCAATAATTGCACTAATAAACTATTCTTATATGTATAATAATAGTAAACGTTACATAAGTAATTTCTATCAACTTTCTAAATTTAGTAGTATCTTAACTCATTCGGAGCCAACGACACGCCTCGCGTGTCCATGAAAATTCTACTCGCCACGCCGCGGACACGCCTCGCGTGTCCATAAGTTTTCGATTATATCTCGAAAAGTACATGAAATTTTTTTATAAGAATTTGTGTACATGGTATTTACCACACGAATAACCATATATTCACGTGGTTTCTACTTTGAAAGAAGTGATGTTTATACTAAAAACGAACCCCTTGTGGGATGCCAAGAACACGCGACGCGTGTCCACTTTGAGTATGCGACCAGAGGTTCTTAAAGTTTGTGTAACTTTCCATCAAACTCACTACGTTAGCTTGTTTATTATAGTATTAGTACTTACAAAATAATATGTTTCTGAGTGATTTTAGTCGATAGATGAGTCAATAATTAATATAGCATACAAACAACAAAAAAACATTATAAATTTATTAATATATAAGTAAGTTTGAGAATCACATCATATTTAATTTACCTATTTACCTAAATATCCATATTCCGCCATAATTTCTGGTTTAAAATCACTATACTGTTGCCACAACCTTATCTCTTTCGTTGCACAAACAGAACTAAGGAAATAAACTACCCACAATGTATTATTAACGTATTTAGAAACATTAAGTTTGTCGCAGAGCCAGTGGACACGCGTGGCGTGTCCATTTTTTCTTAGTCGCAGAGCCGCGGACACGCCTCGCGTGTTCATTACCGTTTGTATGGCGGCTCCGCTAGTAAGACGCTGAAAAATGGCGCGGCGTCGAATGAGTTAAAATTACAGATGGCGTCTTGGCAGATTACAAAGCGGTTCGGTTTGTGATTTGAATCCAAGAACACTTTGTAAAAACATTTCTAGAGCATTTTTATGACAACGACTAATGTAAACCATTTTTGCAACCTATCGATTTTGTGATAAGGTTTGGCACTTTCATACGAAAACCAATAAATATCACGCTTGTTTCCATAATAGTGTAGACAGAGATCAAAGGTACATTTTCAAGAATCAGAGAAAATACTTTCGCGTCATTGAAATTTGTCTTACACGTCTTTTAATCCCTTTGGTAACCGAAAGGTTACCATGGAGATATTATCTTTACGAGATACTATAGTCAGATCACTATAGTCACCATGGAGTAATTAATAAGAGGAGTGGGCCTTACGCAATATTTGTATGGAACGTAGCGTGGCATTACGCGGGTGAAACGAGGTACGCGTGATGGAGGGGAGCTATTACAACCAATCAAAACACGGCATCGGCCAATCTAATTAGGTATCTTCTTTCTACTACACATTTTTAGACTGCGCTCCAATTAAAACAAGCCATTTGGATTCCGCACCGCGTAACGGGGACCGCTCCTTACGCCGGGTCCTCTTTATATTTGTTTTGTGGTGTGGACAGAATCTATCGCCACGATAATATCTCCTTGGTCACTTTTTAGCATGAATATTCTGGTTCTGACGTTATATTGTAACAGGTTGCTAGCCCATCGCCCAATAGATTCCATCTAACCTTAGTCCCTTAGTCGCCTCCTACGACATGCCGGGAAGAATGGCAGATAGTTAGCCGTATGTTATAAGAGTAAAAGAGATACCTATAGAAAAGTTTGATGGGTGAAAGGGACAGAAAAGGTCAGTTGGGTTCAAAGAAAGTTCATTGATAAAGATTTGTCCTTTATTAAGAACTAGTGACCCACTCCGGCTTCGCACGGGTATAAAATATATAGCCTAATCCACTATTTAATGGATGTTATTATACATAAAAACCTTCTTCTTGAATCACTCTATCTATTAAAAAAAACCGCATCAAAATCCGTTGCGTAGTTTCAAAGATTTAAGCATACAAAGGGACAAAGAAAGCGACTTTGTTTTATACTATGTAGTGATACAAAGTAATATGGATTTTATTACAATGGAGTTAAAGATCATTATGTATTGGAAAAGGGTGACGTTAGAAGTACCTATAACCGCCGAGTGTAGGAGTGTCAATGAAGCAGAAGTGGTTTAACAAAGGGATATATCATACCATGGATAGGTGATCTCTGCCTACCTTTTAGTAAATAGGTCGAAAAATAATTTTGACACCGGGTCACATTGAGTACTAACATGGTCTACTAATAATACGTTTTAGCACAATCACAGTTCAATATCATTTCAGTAACAGTGTGATGTTGATAGTCGAAGAAACTAATATACATTTACATCCTTTAATCCCTTTCGGGGTGGACAGAACCTCTGAGATAACCTAAGCTAAATATTTTCTTGATAGTTGTTGTGTTGTAATAAAGTGTCGAACCCATATTCTTACTTAGTACAACATACATTAAGAAGACGTACTTACATATCATTTAACAAAAAACTATAATAATAATATTTAGGACACTATTATACCAATTGAACTAGTCCCTTGGTAAGTTCATTTAAGACTTGTGTTAAGGGTACTAGTCGACGTATGTTTAAGAAATATATACTTATTACATATACATAAATATATAATCAACAACCAGACTGGAAAGCAGACGAAAAAGCGTAGTTTTTAACTCTGCCTCCACCGGGAATCGGGACCTCACGATTAGCATTCAGGTGGTTAACCGATCGCGCCACAGAGGTCGTCAAATTCTGTCTACTCTTAACTAAATTACAACCGTGAACGTATATTTATAAGCATAATCACGTATTGAAGTGTCATCTTACACTACAATACGGGTATTCAAAATTATATTCTATTTTAAAGGTATAAAGTCGATATTTGATTGCATCTGAAAATTCAATGGAATTTCATATAATGTTAACTGTTTGATATGTGAATAAAGTCGGTGTGTACACCATCCGATAATCGTCCGGTAAAAATCTGTCAAGACTAGTATTGAAACGAACATAAAATAATACGAAAATTCCCAATAAGCAATACAGTTTCCCAGATCCCGTGCTGTTTGGGACGTAAAAAGAATGCTAACTAGCTGCCGTTCTTTCCTACATGTAAGAAGCGACTTAGGGACTAGGGGTAAATGGTATCCATTGAGCGGTAGGCTAGCAACCTGACACCAATGTTCGATAATATGAATATAAGTTCATTAGCTCAGTACAGGAGATATAATATCAACGATTTTCTGTCCACCCCGAAAGGAAAGAAAGTAAGAAAGAAAAACATTTATTCACTACTTATATAGGTACATTATGACATCACACTATTATATACACACTTTGACACAACAACAATACATATAAGGAGTAGGCACTTGATGCAGTGAAAAGGTGCTGTCTCAGCATTTGATACAGCTAAGCTTAAAAAAAAGCTAAAGTAAGCTTAGAAAGAGATTAAAGTACGTCAATATGTATGTTCTTCCCTGCAAAGATTTTTTTACGTAGTGCCATTAATTATAATAATCTGATTTGATTTACTTTAAGAATTACTTTATGTTCATAATTTATTGATTTTTATTCAGTTTCTCGTCCGACAATTCTCGTCCGATAATCGTTAAGTAAAAGTTTTTTCCAAGTAGGCGTCATGCTATCGTCATTATACAAACATAAGTTAACTGTTTAACTTCAGTATTGTACACGCGAGCCCAGTGTATCAACGTATTAACTCTAAATTTACGAAAAAACAATTTTGGTTACAAACGGAGATATGCCATTCTTGTGATACGGATACAGTGAGTTTTTTAATATAAATTATATATTAATAATATGTTAATTATGTTATAATTAATTCATTTTAAGATGGTAGAATAGATAGGTACTTATATTGAAAAAGGGTGACGTTAGAAGTACCTACTTATAACCGCCGAGTGTGTATGCGTAGGTGAATGAAGCGAAAGTGGTTTGTCAGGATCGGGACAGATGGGGATCCGTGATCTCTGCCTACTTCTCTGTAGAGCAATGGGCGTGATGTATATGTATTATACTTCATATAATATGTATAATATGTCGTTTTTGTTATATTCCGTAAAGTGTTATAAATATGAAGCATACACTCACGATGTTGTACACCTTTCGGGATAGACACAACCTTAGTGATATTTCTCATATTGATGATACAAATATTATTTGTATTATAGACTATTGATGATAAAATTCCAGAACATCGCCTCCTATATATCATTAACTACTTATTGGTCGTCTCCAAAAACATTTCGGGAAGAACGGCAGCTAGTTAGCATTCTTTTTACTTCCTAAACTAGCATGAGATGAAATTAGACAAATATAAACTTTACACGTGATAAATATGTACTTATTATACAGAAGACAAAGTATATTTAAGAAATATGTATATACTTACCATGTATAGATAAATACATATATAGCATATATAATCAACGACCAGACTGGAAAACAGAAGAAAAGCGTAGTTATTAACATTAATTACTTTTCGTTACCATAGCAACGAATTGTGTTAAATCCCAATGACGACCTCCGTGGCGCGATTGGTTAACTACCTGAACGCTAATCGTGAGGTCCCGATTCCCAGTGGAGGCAGAGTTAAGAACTACGCTTTTCTTCTGCTTTCCAGTCTGGTCATGTATTTATGTATGTATAATAAGTATATATTTCTTAAATATACGTTGACTTGTACTCTTAACACAAGTTTTCAATGAACTTAGCAAGGGGCTAGTTCAATTGTTGTAATAGTGTCCTAAATATTTTTATTATTATAGTTAGGTATGCTAAAAGTAACCTAATATATACAATTTCAAATTTATGTACAGTAGACTCCCATACTGCAATTGAATGTAAACATTGTATTCTAATTTATAATGACACTAGCGACCCGCTCCGGCTACGCACGGGTATAAAATATATAGCCTACTCCACTGTTTAATGGATGTTATTATACATATAAACCTTCCTCTTGAATCACTCTATCTATTAAAAAACCGCATCAAAATCCGTTGCGTAGTTTCAAAGATTTAAGCATACAAAGGGACATAGGGACAAAGAAAGCGACTTTGTTTTATACTATGTAGTGATTCGAATTATGTATAATCGCCGAGTATGTATGAGGAGGTGTATCAAACGAAAGTAGTATGCTATATGGTAAAATAGGGATCCGTGATCTCTGTCTACCCCTCTGAAAGAAATCAGGCAAAATTTATATGTATGTGTAATATTAAGTACATTATTGAAGCACAACGCTTTTCAAAAATAGTATCATAATAAATGATACAATATTACATATTACAATATTCATAAGGAAAGTTATTAACACTTAAAGTGTATTTAGTCTAAAACACAATCACACCTGAGATCTATTAATTTAAGAGTGACATCTATTGTTGAGAAGTGAAAACTCTTATGTATTGATACACACATACAAGAACAAACACTTCACGCTTATTTCACTAAAGTGTGGTAGGCAGAGATCACGGATTCCCCTATTTAATTATAGTAAACTACCTTCGCTTATAGATATCTATACATTTCTTATATACTTGGCGGTTGAATGAACTTTTATTACTGCCTTTTTCAATATGCTGTTATTTATGTACAAATATCTGTGTCCTATAGATAGTTAGACACATACATACATATATTCGGGGTGCGGTCTATTTGGTAGAAACTTGATATCCGAAACCTATTTGGGATAACTGACTTCGCAGAAACTTCTTTAGTCGATCATTTATTAGGCATAAAAAATATTTGACATAAATATTTTTAGGCATAATGTGCTTATGACCGAATTTAGAATGGCATACATTTAAGATAGTAGAATTTTTATTGGCATATTTACCTTTGGCATAGTTAAAATTTTGTATAATATCATTTAGCATAACGTTCATTTAGAGTACAGATTATTTAGCATAATTTGACTAGGCATACTATGAAGATCATAGAATTTCAATTAGAATAATATAGATTGAGTTACTTTCTTCTTTAAAAATGCGTTGGTTAGGTTAGGTTAGAACTGTAACCTCTTATGCCAGAAACGAACATGCTCTCATGGGCAAGGATATAATTAATTAAAAAAGTGTTGCAATAATCATAAAAGATGATTCTTGCTGTAAGCATTATGCGAAATGATGGTTCTACTTTTAAATAGTTATGGATAAGAAATATATGCCAAAAGATGAATCTGGTTTTGAACTTTCTGCGATGTGATGACTATACATTGTGATTATTATGGATACCAAAATTATGCGTACAGATAATTCTGACTTACAGAATTATGGGTTTCAATGTATGCTAAATGAGTTAATGCCAAACGATATTCTGCGAAAAGAGGTTTATGCTATTAGTTGTTATGCAATATAAAATTATTACTTGAAAAGTTCTACTATAATAGGTGTACCCATATATTCGCGCCAATAGCCAGACACTATCGATCGCCACCTGGAATTAACAAATCTCACTTACTTCACTCACACCCATTAACCGTCTTACATGCTCTTCTGTTCTTCACTACGTACATCCGCCTTGAATGTCACACATCAGGCCTGATTCCCTATAGAAGGGTAGTCAGAGATCACTGATCCTCATTTGTCCCGATTCTGACAGAGCACTTTCGCTTCATTGACACTCGTAGATATTCTAAATATATACATATGCTAGTAAGAAAATAGCATGCTAGAATTCTAGTACGTAAATAGAATACTAAATAGGACTTACTTTCTAAATTACTCTAGTAGACTAATATAGAGGGTTAAGGAATCTATTAGGCGATGGGCTAACATCCTGTCATTAATTCTATATCAATTTCATACCTTTCTAAATGCAATTGTATTCGTATATCTGTGGTTATGCTAAAGAATATTAACGTTAACTCTGATATTATATCGTTAAGTTATGTCCAATCTATATCCCAGTTATGTCCACTGATGCCAAGGCGTTTGCACTTCTTGATATTCCGTCTCTATGGTTACACCAACGCCGCCAGCCGCTACAACCGAAGAAAAACGAAATCGAAACTCCAATTCTTCTCTTCCTTGTTCTTCGGTTCGTTCCAGTTGAAGATTCAAATATAATCCCAATGCGAACATATTTAGCCAGCTTGGCATCACAATTGACTGAATATTCTGGCAAAAATAATTATTAGTTTTTTCAACTTTCACTGAGCTGCTGACTTTGTTGGCGCACCATAGACGACTAAAAACATGGGCTTAAAATGATACAATTTATCTTCAGTTTGGCAACCTTTGAAAGTTACGGATTTGTTATTTTACAGTGTATCTAAAACGTGTATTAATTAATAATCGATAATTATTATTGTTACTAGTAACCCGCTCCGGCTTCGCACGGGTATAAGATATATAGCCTTTTCCACTATTTAATGGATGTTATGATACATATAAACCTTTCTCTTGAATCACTCTATCTATTTAAAAAAATCGCATCAAAATCCGTTGCGTAGTTTCAAAGATTTAAGCATACAAAGGGACATAGGGACAAAGAAAGCGACTTTGTTTTATACTATGTAGTGATGTACATAAGTACTAAATTATGTTTGTAAGATAGGACTGTAAGCTTCACCGTATAGCATCTTTAACCTGCCAAGGTAAACAAGTTTGAAATAAATTTCATCCAAACTGGTTTTAATACCCATCCTTTATAAGTCCAGTTTTTAATCGCATACCTGAGGATTTAAGGTCGTTTATAAATAGCCTAAATGGCAAGGTCCCACTCAAGTTCAGATGTGCTGGTAGCGACATCTGAGGTAACGTTTCTCCATCTGTCCCGATCCTGACAGACCATTTTCGCTTCATTGAGCAAATACACACTCGGTGGTTATAGGTACTTCTAACGTCACTCTTTTTCAATATAGCGTCTATCTAACTGTCATGTGTAATTTTTAGTTTAACTTCACTTTGTTGTAATATCAAAATCTTATTAATAAAGCTATTTTTTTACTTTCAATTTGTGATACTTATATTCAATAATAATAAAAAAAACTTTTTTAATTACATTTACATATTATTATAGGTTTAGTTAGTGTTCAATGTTTTTTTTGTTATGATATAGTGTAAATATTTATTAGTAAATTGTTTATTGTATGTATATTGTATTGTCAATGATACCGTATTGGGAATCCTGTAATGGTGTTATTGTGAAAAATGTAAATAAATATTATATCTCCGCAATTTGGTCCACCCTTAATCATGCTATAAACTCCTAATACCTATACCCTTGAACAGTCAAAAGTTATGACAAAGGCACCCCATAAGTAAAGGTATTAGCAGTCGTCTCCATTCTGACACGACCCTCTCAAAGAATGACCCCTGTCAACGGCTGAGTGCTTAAGGCTCTATGCGAAAATATTATTATTACAAGCGACCCGCTCCGGCTTCGCACGGGTATAAAATATATAGCCTACTCCACTATTTAATGGATGTTATTATACATATAAACCTTTTGAATCACTCTATCTATTTAAAAAAACCGCAACAAAATCCGTTGCGTAGTTTCAAAGATTTAAGCATATAAAGGGACATAGGGACAGAGAAAGCGACTTTGTTTTATACTATGTAGTGATTTTATTATTTATAGTTGTGACATATCATAATGCCTCAAGTTATACTTTGTTGTACTATTACAAAATTATTTTAAATTTTTATTCATTTAACAAACACGAATTTGAAGGATATTAACAAACTTGAAACTAGTTACAATAATTTCATTATAAATTAAATTAATCTAAAAATTTGTCACTGATGTTAAAGCGCAGATTGCCTAATATTTCCATATTCTTAATTTATTATATTAATTTATTATTTTATTACTTATATATGTGAAATAATGCCACGAATTGTACTTTGTTGTACTATTATTATTTTAATATGGATTATAAGATTCCTTATATATATATATATATATATATATATATATATGTATTCACGTCCTATAATCTGTTTCGGGATGGACAGAACCTTGGAAATATAATATGTGTTAAGTTACTTTTAATCATAAATGTTGAAGCTGTATATGTCATATGGAGCATTGGTTTTTAGATTGTTAGCCCATTGCCCAATAGATTCCATTTACCCCTAAATAAACTTAACAATAAAACTTAATATACTTGGAAATTACAATATAACCATTATTTATGACGACCTCCGTGGCGCGATCGGTTAGACGCCTGAACACTAATCGTGAGATCCCGGGTTCGATTCCCGGTGGAGGCAGAGTTAAGAACTACGCTTTTCTTCTGCTTTCCAGTCTGGTCGTTGATTTTATATGCTATATATGTATTTATCTATATATAATATGTATATATTTCTTAAATATACGTTGATTAGTACCCTAAACACAAGTCTCAAATGTACGTACCAAGGGGCTAGTTCAATTGGTGTAATAACGTCGTACAATATTATTATTAATGCGTTTTCGAAAAGTAATTAATTTGGAATACTAATGATAGATTACTAGCCCATCACTCAATAGATTCCACGTACCTCTAATCTCTTAGTCATCTCCTGTAACATATAAGAAAGAACTACAGCTAGTTAAATAAGACATATAACAGTCAGATAGACGCTATATTGAAAAAAGGTGACGTTAGGAGTACCTATAACCGCCGAGAGTGTATGAGAAGATGTATGAATGTCAATGAAGCGAAAGTGGCATTTCAGGATCGGGACAAATGGGGATCCGTGATTTCTGCCTACCCTCTACAGGGAATCAGGCGTGATGTGTATGTATGTATGTATACAGCTAGTTAGCACTGAATTTACGTCACAGCCACAGAATGTACTCATGACACCTAAACAATAAAAAATTCATTTTAAATCACCGCCTTAACAGTGAAAGTATGAGTCAATTAAATTGTCACGGATGATTGAGTTTAAATGGAATCAATGCCGTTGAAATGCGGTAATCGAGAAGCATGTTAGAAGTGGCATTGAATGATAGAATTAAAAGTGTGATAAGGGAAGGTTGCGGTTTGAAAGAAGTTTCATTCTTCAGTTTGGACATATGCGGATGAATGATAGTAGATCGACAAAAGGAATATATGTGAGTGAAGTGGTTACGTATGACCCGCCAAATAAGATATATGACAATCATATAGACGACTATCACCTATGGACCCAAACTCCAAAGATAACACCTAGTACATTAGTCATACACACATACACATATTCAAGCCTCTACATCCCTAACGGGATAGGCAGAGACTATTAGACCACCTGGAACCGGTGACAAATCTCTTGCTTCACTCACACCCATTAACCTTATCAAACATCCCTCCCATAAAAATCATTAGATTTATTTACTTAGAAGAAAGGTGGATATATTATATCCAACTCTCTAAATATATCTTCTACGATTAAGGTCGTGAATATAAGGTATGGGCTCCTTAATAAGTCCTACTCCCTCGGGGAATAGAGGTTCAATTTAATTTTCTACAGAAAATTACTTTTCTCTTTCGAACAATGTACCGTGCTAGCTGGGATCTAAATCACTACACAGTATAAAACAAAGTCGCTTTCTCTATCCCTATGTCCCTTTGTATGCTTAAATCTTTGAAACTACGCTACGGATTTTGATGCGGTAATTTTTAAAAGATAAAGTGATTCAAGAGGAAGGTTTATATGTATAATAACATCCATTAAATAGTGGAGTAGGCTATATATTTTATACCCGTGCGAAGCCGGAGCGAGTCGCTAGTAGATTATAAATAAGTGTCTTTTATATCGTTAGGAATTCTTATATCTATGTAATAAATGCTTAACATAACAATAATATTTGGACATTATTTATTACACCAATTGAACTATCCCCTTAGTAAGTACATTTAAGACATACTAATGGGTACTAGTCAACGTATATTTAAGAACATATTCTTATTATATACATATAAATAAATACATATATAGCATATGTAATCAACGAACAGACTCGAAAGCACTAGAAAAGCATAGTTCTTAACTCTGCCTCCAACGGGAATCAAACCCGGGACCTCACAATTAGCGTTCAGGTGGCTAACCCATCACGCTACGGAGGTCGTCGAAAACAATACTTCACTACTTATTATATCTTACTATAGTAGAAGTAATGTAGTTAAAAAGTGTCTATCTCTGGTAGTAATTTATGGCCACCTCGAATCCACGTGTTGACGAGATAGTCAGTACCTATGTTATATCATACCGATAATTTAAGTAACTTAAACTCGTTTCTTAATTTAATCCCTAGATGTCTATTTTAATTATGTTCAAAACGGTATTGTTTGGTTTTAATTAATTATATAAATTTAATACTACTATTACATAATGCATACTTATGGTACCTTTCATTACTATTATTTATTAGGTGGTAAGTCGTGTTGTCGTGTACCGCTGACTATTGCCTATTAAAATAATAGTCAATATTTCTTAGTATGTTTTCTCTTACTTTCTTTTTATTAATGTATTGTTTCATTTTATTTTCAGTTACATAAGGACTTTAATAATTCAAGGAAGAAATTGGGATCTACTGAAGACTGCATTAATCAAGAAAATATAGTTATAATATTATTATATTCATTCTAAATACGTATATAGTAATTACTATTGTTAAATATTAGGACATAAAAATCTCTCACGTTTGGTATATATGTATGTTATTCAATACGTTTTAAAGTTTAACTTAAAGTACCTTAGTCGCCTCTTACGATATGTAAAGTTAAAATAATTTATAAACGTAAGATATTTTTTTTCATTCTATTCTATATAGATTAGCACAAATATTAACAATATTAAAGTATATGCCAAAGAAAGAGATTGGTATGCCCCTAATTCCTGTTCGTCCTTTAAAGTGTTTTATACATTATGTATGTAAAATTTAAATAACTAGCTAGTGCCCTGTATATGTTACCATAGTAATTTTAGTTTTGAATGTACAAGATTATGTAAATGAAAAAAATAACTCCTGTACACATAATCTTAGCTAAAAGTTACATATCATAGGATTGCTAATTTATTTTATCAAGTTATTAAAATTTTTAGTTAGGACTAGTCCCTTGGTAGCCTTTTACGACATGGCCAAAATACGCTATTTAGTTTGTATTAAGTATTTTAACTTTATAAGCGAATGATAGAACAAGGGTGACAGACATTAGAAGTACAAATATATATGTATACGTATACATTTATATGTATGTAAGAAGTGAAAGTAGATTTCCGGTTTGAGCTTAACGAGGGTCTTTGATCTCTGCGTACCCTCTAAACGGAAACGAGAGTGAATGTAAGTGAAAGCTTCACGTTGAACGCGAAGCTTAAGCTAAGTGGTGTATGATTTATTTTATGATGGGTGACCGTTTTATTGTTATAAAAGCTTAATGGAGCTTTACAAAGAACTTTATAGCAAAATCTATTATAAGAGGTACCAAAGGGATGTGTGTTATATTTTATTACAATCTTTTACTATATAATAACGTAATAATCGAACTTCAACTCAACTTTGACGAATTGAGTAAAAAGTAGTTCCCGAGGCTGTATCCACGTTCCCGGGTACTAAAGTCGTGATGTTTATGTATGTATGGAAAGATGACTTAACAATAGTCTATGTGTAAGGTTAATTGAATCATTTGTGACGTTTTATAGTATTCATATATAGACATTACTTACGCATATATGGAAATTATATCTCTGATAGAGATCAAGGTTTCCCCTACCCCCTAACGGGGATAGGCTTA
Source organism: Leucoptera coffeella (assembly GCA_030578115.1). Classification (NCBI taxonomy): domain Eukaryota; kingdom Metazoa; phylum Arthropoda; class Insecta; order Lepidoptera; family Lyonetiidae; genus Leucoptera; species Leucoptera coffeella. Next base: position 79,736 of record JAMBLF010000687.1, on the reverse strand, counting down.
TGCAGCACCGATAGGATACTATCTAGTGCTTAAGGATATATTTTAGATTATCTCAAAGGGTTCATGCTAGTAAATTCACACAGATACCCCTCATAAATTCAAATTAGCTATTTCTTATTAACTTGCAACGATTCAAGGCAGAGACAGGCTTTATACAAGCCTTAAGTGTAACACTTTCCACCTTTCAAATCACTGTTACCGCCATCTCTTGCTATGAAGGCTGTGGATTAATCAAAGCCTTCTTTCAAAGCGATCTAATTATTATACTGTTAATTATCATGTGCATAAATTGACGAGCGAAATTTACGTCACTTTTTTTTACTATGTTACGTTTAAGAGGTTATAGATAGTGTAGCGAGTGTGTATGCTTCTTTAAGGCTCTATTTAGATAAAAAAGCCTTTTTTAAGGGTTGTAAATAATATTTACATATATATGTATGTGTTATATGTATATATAAGAGGTGAAAGGGGTAAGTGAAAGTCTAATTTGAATTTTGTTAGAGCTTATCTTAAGAAAATTCAAAAGCTTTCAATTCAATCTAAAATCATACAAAACTAGAGTTCAAACCTCTAAGTTTAAATGAACATACGTAAATCTATATATACTCATGTAATTTTATATGTTTCGATATCTCCTAGTTCACTTTTAGCCTCAATATTAGGGTTGTGATGTCATTAAAATCGAATATTAGTGACAAGCTATTACTAGATAAAACTTCATGTTATTAAAAGAATACCTTTATAAATACCACGCTAACTAGCTGTCTTTCTTTTCGACATGTCGTAAAAGGCGACTGAGGGACAAGGGGTACTATTTCTTGAGCGATGGGCTAGCAATCTGTCACTCATATTCCATAATAAACATCACACCTTCCATAGTAATAAAAGTGATCAAAGACTTTCTAGTTTTGAGGTTCTGTCCACCCCAAAAGGCTAAAAGACGTGAGGTCTTAAAGAACAGTTCTTTATAAGTCTGAGAAGTGACAGTAAGAATATAGCGATAAAAAGCTGTGAGTAAATCGGGTTAGTACCATAGATATAAGAAGAATAGATACGATACAAATGTATAATAATAATTTCATGCAAGTACTGTACTTCAGTATATTATAAGACTTCAGTATATAAGTTTATTATTATACAGTAATCATGGGTTAACAAATTAAAACTTTAAACTTAAAGTAGGTACAAATACAACTTATATGGAAAATACCTTTATAGTCATCGCTGTCAGAGAGTGGTAGGGTTCCCAAGACACCGATAGCATTCCTCTTTTGTAGACTCGATTTACATTATCTGAATAACAAAAGTTAAATAATAATATATTGATATCGAGTTGATAAGATATGTTCGTATTATTTTATGGAGTATTTCGTTAATATTTAATGGCGCTGGTAGAATATAACGGTCGCCATATTGGAAATTGTTTTGACAATTCTGCCAAAATTGTTTACTGGACGAACAAAGCCCGGTTTTCATCTAGTTTTTAATAAAAAAAATTTTATTGTTGGTTTTAAGAACATTATAACAAGATTTTATTTATTTTGTTAGGACTTTAGGGAACATTAAATATAAAATGTTTTCAGTTTTACGGTTTTTGTCTTTATTCTTTATCACGCCATTCAATTATTATGATTATGTCTGCGAAAAAACAAACACTGATGTCATGGCGTTTGCACTTCTTGATATTCCATCGATTTCAAAAATATTTGTCTTTTACTTCACATTATTGTTGATTTATCATACTGATTATCAGGTAAAAGTGGGTTTCGATTAGCCAAAGACTATCACAATACTCAGTTGAAGGTCATTCAGCCTCAGACTACCCTGAAAGTATGAACCATTAATATTATATAATATATAACTATGTTAAAGTCTGTCGTTATGAACCATTTAATAATAATTATCATTATTTTTATCTTTATTCACAAACACACATAGACATACACAGACAGGAAACTAAGAAAAAAAGGGAAAATTTCTTTAACTAAACGGTTAATCATAAAAAGTAATGAATGTAATACCATTTATAAGTCCTACTATTAAATAATAATTTCATCATAAGCCATACTATACTTACGATGAAATGACTGTATATGGAGATACATTTATGGATGTCTATGAAGGAAAAGGGGGTTCCCAGGTAGGGCATAAGGGTACATGACTCTACATATCCTGCTATATGGAGAAGGGTATGATGTGTATGTATGAAATGTGGAGAGCCTAAAATAATTATGCCAAAAAGTATGTGTGTAAGATCTTTATTTTAATAGTGTAACAATAGTAATGTATAAACCTTAATTTTTTATATGGGAAATGTTAAAAAATGTATTTTATGTAGTATTGTAAAATTACAAGTTATTGTAAATAAATCAAAATGTTAAATTATGTTTGGTGTTTTTCTTAATGACTCTACAAATCTTTTACTAGCTCAGATATACAAATAACATACAAAATCTCTGCATACCCCGAATGGTAAAACGGAGTTTGACAAGTATGTATATATAATATTAAAGACAGTTTACTAGTTATTTCCGCCAGTCCATATGTACTACATCAATAATAATAATATTTGGACATTATTACACCAATTGAACTAGCCCCTTGGTAAGTACATTTAAGACTTGTGTTAAGAGTACTAGTCAACGTATATTTAAGTGATGTATACAAATTATAAATAGATAAATACATAAATAGCATATACAATCAACAACCCGACTGGAAAGCAGAAGAAAAGCGTAATTCTTAACACTGCCTCCACCGGGAATCGGGACCTCAAGATTAGCGTTCAGGTGGTTAACCAATCGCGCCACGGAGGTCGTCAAAACGTATGTATTATTAAGCCATATCTATATTTCTTCAATCTATGGTTTGACTTAACAATGGACTACTTTTACATTCTCTGCCATGCTCCGCTGGCTACGTATACAAAAAATGACCACGCAGATACAAAATTTGATAAGAGACAAAAAGACAAACGCGTTTCCGACCATTAACCCTTGCTGGGTAGTCAGAGGTTCAGGTGTCCATCACCGCTATTGCGAAGGTCGTAATTCTATGGCCACCTCGAAACGTGTTGGGCAGATAGTCAGTTTCCAATGAAATGTAAGCCATGTCGCCATTTACAAGCACTGACTATTACCTGTTTGGGGAACAGATAGGTTTGCTCACGATGTTTTTCCCTCACCGTAGTATTCGGCGCATTTCGTAAATGTATTTTTATAACAAAAATGTACATAGAAATTAATTAATTTCATTTCCCAATGGTACACGCGCAAGCGGGATTTGAATTTTTTTTATAATAGACTAACAAGAAATGATAAATTCGTCCCGCACTAGTCTGGTACGTAAAAAAAATGCTAACTAGCTGCCGTTCTTATCGGCTCTTCATCAAACACCAGCCTAGCAAAGTTTAATTAATTAATTGAATACTACTTTAACTCATTTACCATTGCCACTAAACAATAACAAGTTTTAAGCTGATAGGTTGTCAATACATCGTTATCCATACTAGTATGGTAGAAACATCGTGAATATAGATACAGACAAAAAAAAACTGAAATATGTACGGACTTAAAAATTGGTGTTTTCAATTCGAACACCCAGAAGCAAAAGCCCCCAGCACACTAGCAGCGTTGCAGAGTAGAAATATATACACACACACATATTCACGTATCTACGTCCCCAACGGGATAGGCAGAGACTATCGATCGCCACCTGGAACGATCCTAAATATCTCTTGCTTCACTCACACCCATTAACCTTCTCATACAAGCTCTTCTGTTCTTCACTACATACAATACTTATATTACAAATAAAGATCATGTTTGAATAAACATGAAATAATACAAAATTTAACACCAATAATACTGAATGGTACACCAAAATACAGTCCAAAACCTAACCTAACCCTTGCTATACGTTTAGCTATATTTTTAGTGTACAGTATTTTTATTGTGCATCACTACATAGTATAAAACAAAGTCGTTTTCTCTGTCCCTATGTCCCTTTGTATGCTTAAATCTTTGAAACTACGCAACGGATTTTGATGCAGTTTTTTTAATAGATAGAGTGATTCAAGAGGAAGGTTTATATGCATAATAACATCTATTAAATAGTGGAGTAGGCTATATATTTTATACCAGTGCGAAGCCATAGCGGGTCGCTAGTTTAATTATAATCTTAAAAATAAAATTCAAAACGTAAATAGTCTTTAAAAAAATACACAGTTTAGGAAATCATGAAAATCCCTTGTTCTAGGCATTTTCAAGAAACCTACCTGTTCCCCGAACAGGTAAAAGTCAGTGCTTGTAAATGGCGACATGGCTTACCACCTGTCACTTTGAGCACTGGCTATCTGGTCAACACGTCTGATCAGACGTTTTCCTTAATATAAACAATGCTTTATAAATTTGGAAAATGTTTAAATAATACATACATATGAACACATCACGTCAGTCTCTACACATAGGGGTCGGCAGAGATCACGAATTTCCATTATTTTCAATCCTAGAGAAACACTTCATTGACATGCATACACCTCCTCATACACACTCGGCGGTTATAGTTACTTCTTATATTATTCTTATGGCAATATTGTATACTAAATAATTACTTACAAATGTTTGTATATGATGAATCTTTAACTTAAATAAATAAATATTCCAAATATATATTAAATATCCCCGAACAAGTAATAGTTAGTGCTTGTAAATGGCGACATGGCTTACCACCTGTCACATTGAGTACTGACTATCTGTTCAACACGTGGGTTCGAAGTGGCCATAGAATTACTACCTTCGCAATAGCGGAGATGAACACCTGAACCTCTGATTATCCCGCAAGTATTGATGGTTATGAAAGTATTTATCTTTATCATAAGATCCTTATTTAAACTACAGATGGCATTAGGAGTAATGGGATACTTGGATTAAGAGATATAAGATAAATTTTCTTTATTATTTGATAATCTTGTTTAAATTACAAAACTATATATTATACGATCAAAAATAACACAGTTTTTGTTTAGTCTTGTTTTCATAGACTATCTTACACTTACATTTAAACATACATAGGTGCACATCACGCCTTTTTCCATATAGAGGGGTAGGCAGACACCATATAATAAGATCCTGACAAACCACTTTCGCTTCATTGACATTCATACACCACCTCATACATATTCGGTGGTTATAGATATATTATAATATGTAAATATAGTTCTCGTATATAAATTAATCATAAAAAAATATTGTATGTAATTTATTAAGTCATATAGTATTATTTATAATATGACAGTCAGATAAACGCCATATTGAAAAAGGGTGACGTTAGAAGCGATTATAACCACCGAGTGTGTATGAGTGTCAATGAAGCGAAAGTGGTTTGTCAGGATCGAGACAGATGGGGATCCGTGATCTTTGCCTACCCCTCTTCAGGAGTCAGGCGAGATGTGTATGTATGTATATAGCGATGGATTGATAACCTTTCACCAATTAACAGACAAAGGAGGTTTAACGGCCTTGGTCCGAGAAAAAGTCACTATTTAATAGGATGCGTATATATGTATGCAGAGCAAAAACGTACGTGAAACTTATTTCTTAAATTTTTAAGCCTACACCGCATTTGAAAGGACTGGTAGCGACCTCTTACGCTTATAAAAAGAAGTGGGTGTAAGTCGTTTGGTGGGTTTGGTTATAAAAAGATTTATTTTCAAAGTTATTTCTATTTATCAAGTAACAGGAAAGTATAAAGTAAAATGAATGTATGTATATCTCATTATTATATATCAAGCCGTCTTCCTATACGGGGTAGGCAGATATCATGGATCCCCTATGGCACAGATAATAAAATACTATAGTATACTATACTTACTTCATTAATATACTTACATATATAGTTTTAAGAGATTCGCGATTTATACTCATGATTAATAACTAACGGGACTTATCACGTATGTTTTTATATAATAAAGTTACCTTTATAAATAATAATAATAATTTTATAAAAATAATTTATTTATCATGAATATACATTTATCTCCTGATATACACTCGGCGGTTATAGGAACTTCTAACGTCACCCTTTCTTAGTTTTAATTCTATTTTCCTAGAAATCTATTGAGTGATGAACTAGCAACCTGTCACTAATTTGCCATACGACATCACAATCTTAATATTCATGCTAATAAGTGAGAAAGGACATGTTTTAATGTCTCCTAGGTTCAGTCCACCCCGAAAGAGATTAATGACGTGAATGTATATAAATGTATGTATATTTCTATATGTTCTTTCATATGTTCTAGAGAGATAGGTAGAGTTATTTATAAAAGTAAAGTCATATAAATTATAAGCTATATTAAACATAGATTAAGCTGAGAACTAGATGGGACTCAATAAAGTCAAATGTTTTCATTCAACATAAGTACAAGTACAGTACATTCATTGAAAGTCAAAACATTTGCCTGACACTGGTTGTCTCTTAGCATTGAAATTCTACCGTTTGTTCGGAAGCCCTGGCTCGGAGAAGAACCAACATGAAACTCCGGAATATAAAATAATAATATAATGCTAACTAGCTGCCGTTCTTTCCGACTAAGGGTTTAGCTGTAAATAAAATCTATTAAGCGATGGGTTAGCAACCTTTCATGAATTTTTCATAATAATGCATCAGAACCGTAATATTTATGCTTAATAGGACCCCGAAAGGAGGTGACTAAGGGTAAATACTATCTATTAGGCGATGAACTAGCATCCTGTCACTAATAATACATATTTATATCATCAAAACCTCGATAGTTAATGCCAAAAGAGATCTAGACAATGTTTCCGAGGTTCTGTCCACCCTAAATTGTAAAAATGAACATTATAATATTAATAATAATATTGTATGACGTTATTACACCAATTAACCTAGCCCCTTGGTAAGTACATTTAAGACTTGTGTTAAGGGTACTAGTCAACGTATATTTAACAAATATATAATTATTATATATAGATAGATACTTACATAGCATGTATAATAAACGGCCAGACTGGAGAGCAGAAGAAAAGCGTAGTTGTTAACTCTGCCTCCACGGGGAATCGAACCCGGGACCTCACGATTAGCGTTCAGGTGTCTAACCGATCGCGCCACGGAGGTCGTCAAGAAAGAACCTTATATATAAACAGTCAGGTAAATTTTCCTAATTAGTTCAAGGAAAATCTCACAGATGTCACTGCTCTGTTTTTCCAAAACGATATTAAGTAGACCCCTATTTATATAAAGAAAAATTATAAGTTTCCTTCAAGCATGTATGAATAAAGTATCACATCAAGTGATATTAAATTTTGGGCAGATTGTCTCCGCAATTGCGGAGGTAGAGATTCTATGGCCACCTCGAACCCACGTGTTGACCAGATAGTCAGGAGTCAATGTGACAGCTGGTAAACCTTCGTGGCGCGAACTACTAGAACGCTAATCGTGAGGTCCCGGGTTCAACTCCCAGTGGAGGTAGAGTTAAGAACTACGCTTTTCTTCTGCTTTACAGTCTGGTTGTTGATTATATATGCTATATAAATATATATATATATATATATATTTTACAAGAAAACCGGACTTAACGCGTATATTATCACGTATCTTTAGGTAGCAAAAGTACGTTTTTGTTAATAAAATATACGTGAAAAGTCTCGTTTTTTCGTTATTGTAAAATTAATAAAAAACAAATCTCTCTAAAATATAATATATTTATCTATCTTCAATAAGTATATATTTCTCAATTATGCGTTGACTAATACCCTTAACACAAGTCTTAAATGAACTTACCAAGGGGCTAGCTCAATTGGTATAATAGATCATGACAATCTTAAAATTTAAGAGATGCTAAATTCTTTATTACACCATGTTGAATCAATTCATTCCTAATTACAACATTGCGTGAATTTATCACCGACCGTACCAATGGCAGTTAAAAATAGAATGTCTAACGCAGTTTTTTAAATAACTATTAATAGACATACACACAATATAATATATTTCGAAACTCGACGTAGCTCAGTATGGAAATGAACTTTAATGAATTTCTATGTACATTTTCGTTATAAAAATACATTTACGAAATGCGTCGAATACTACGGTGACGCAAAACATCGTGAGGAAACCTACCTGTTCTCCGAACAAGTAATAGTTAGTACTTGTAAATGGCGACATACCTTTTACTTGCCATCTGTCACATTGAGTACTGACTATCTAGTCGAGTCAACACGTGGTTCGAGGTGGCCATAGAATTACTACCTTCGCAATTGCGGAGATGGACACCTGAACCTCTAACTAACCCGCATGGGTTAATGGTCGTGAAAGCCTTTGTTTTTATAATATAGTTTCCATATTGTATTTATTTATATTACTAGCTGCACAAGAGTTATTTAAAGCATTACTCATATAGAAAAATCACTCATATAATATAATTATCATATTTAAATATACAGACAAGATCATACATACATACACATCACGCCTGATTCCCTGTAGAGGCGTAGCCAGAGATCACGGAGCCCCATTTGTCCCGATCCTGTCAGACCACTTTCGCTTCATTGACTCTCATACACACTCAGTGGTTATAGGTACATCTAAAGTCACTATCTATTATCGCTGATTTAAATCTCAAAAACTCTATTTATCAAAAAAACATTGGTTTTCATTTCAGTATTTTTGAAGTGTATATAACTATTTATTTTCATCATTTATATATGTATACTTTATATTAATATTAACAATTGATAGTCTCTGCCTATCCACTTGGAAAGTAGAGCTGTGAATATATATATATAAATAATAATAACCATTATAGTTTTCAGAGATTCGCGATTTATACTCATGATTAATAGCAAACGGGACTTATCGCGTATGTTTTTAAATAATAAAGTTTACCTTTATTAACCCGACGTTTCGGCTACGTTGCAGCAGCCATGGTCACGGGCAGACTGACGACGCATATTTCTTCGCCTCCAACGCAGCGCCCTGTCAGATTCTTCTCCGACTACCCTCACTGCTTCGTTATTATTAAACACACGCGACCTACACACTACACTCACAGTATCTTGTGGCTTCACACGATCATGCTGAACCGAATTTCGATCTATCACGGTATTCCACGCCGAAGACAGTTTGTAACCTCCTTCACGATTGAATGTACTGTGCTGAAAGCAGGAGAGAAGAATCTGACAGGGCGCTGCGTTGGAGGCGAAGAAATATGCGTCGTCAGTCTGCCCGTGACCATGGCTGCTGCAACGTAGCCGAAACGTCGGGTTAATAAAGGTAAACTTTATTATTTAAAAACATACGCGATAAGTCCCGTTTGCTATTAATCAATAATAACCATATCAATCACACATATATTACCGGTTTTTAATCCCTTTCGGGGTGAACTAAACCTTGAAAACTAAATATTATAATATCCTTGATCTTTAGCATTAGTATCGATTTTGTAAAGCCATTCATATAAAATAGGTAACAGGTTGCTAGCCTATCACCCTACAGATTTCATTGACACCTAGTCCCTTAGTCGCCTCCTACGTCATGCCGGGAAGAACGGCAGCTAGTTAGTTTATTACGTCATAATTTGGCATGGGAACTAAGAACTAATGAAATATTAAGAGATTATTACACTAATCATTAACATTGATGTGATAAAAATGTCTAAAAAAATTTAGGTCGTTTTAAATTAGGTTAATGTGTAGATAAGTTTCTTGATACGAAATCGAGGTGGCGGTAACGGTCGCGTTCAACATGAAACGTAGAACTTCCTGATATTAGATCGTAGAAGAAAATTTACATAGCTCTTTGTATGCTATATTATCTAAAGAAAATTTGTATTTTATAGGTGTTATTGATGACGGTTAAATTAACTGTCAAATTGCGCCTTTCAAACTTATGTACTTACATTGATATCTTTCAAGGATATGACATAATACCAGTGTATATTAATAACTTAAAGTAATATATAACAACAAGAAATAAGTATTAATGATTTATAAGTCAAATAAAACAATTAGGACAGTCAGATATACGCCATATTGAAAAAGGGTGACGTTAGAAGTTCCTATAACCGCCGAGTTTATGAGAAGGTTAGGTTATGGCCACGTCGAAACCACGTGTTCACTAGATAGTCAGTACTCAATGTGACAGGTGGTAAGCCATGTCACCATTTACAAGCACTATTTTGTGTTCGTGGAATTATAGAATTTCTTAAATACAAAATGAGGAAAATTCATTTTGATTGGTACTTATTCCGGGGTTTAAACCCTGTACCCACTGATACAGAATCAAACTCTTAACAACTGAGTTATACAGAATTAGCTTTGTATTAGAACTATGTTATCATGAATTATCGAATTTTATATAGACAGGTATACGTAGTGAAGAACAGAAGAGCATGTATGAGAAGGTTAATGGGTGTGAGTGAAGCAAGAGATTTGTCACCCGTTCCAGGTGGCCTAATAGTCTCTGCCTTTACCGTTTAGGAAATAGAGGCGTCAATTAAATAAACTAAGAATTTCGGTTGCTTAGCAACGGTATAAACTTAATTTTTCTTATCAAAGATGTCGTTTATAGTTGTAAGAAATTGAAATAAACATTTTTGAATTAAAGTATTATTGAAGATAAAAATTCGATTTATTTCACTTTTTGAAACACATTACTTTTTCGTATTTTTGTTAGGTTCTTTATTTGAAAGAGTCTTTTACTTATTATACATATATTCACGCCTCTACGTCCCTAAGGGGATAGGTAGAGACTATTAAGCCACCTGGAACGGGTTACAAATCTCTCTTGCTTCACTCACACCCATTAACCTTCTTATACATGCTCTTCTGTTCATACGTATAATGTATATTAATATGACATCACAACCCTAATAGTAATGCTAAAAGTGACTGAGGAGATATAGGTGCCTTTCTTTCCTTATATATAGAAAAACATGTTTAAATCTAATTTAATTTAATTTTTTTTTCTAATTTAATTTTAATTATTAATTAATGCCAGCATCTTGGGCACTCTCCCTGTTGGCAGTGATTTGGCTCAAATATTTTATTTATAGTTTTATTATAATTTATTTATAAATAATTTAGTCCAGTAAAGTATATTAATTAAGTGAAATATACAATTTTATTATTGTTTAAAGAAATACCTGTAACAGCCGAAGTGGTTTGTCGGGATGGATCCGTGATCTCTACCTACCCCTCTGTAGGGAACTGGTGTGATGTGTATTTAAATACTGCTATATCTAATATATCTAGTTGGCTTTCACAACGTCTTAGCATAATTAAAATAAAGTTTAAAGGTCTAAAGAAGATCTTTTAGGCAATGGGTTAGCAACCTGTCACTAATTTTCCATATAACATCACAAAAATATTCTTGGTATGTGATCAGAGACATGCTTTCATGTTTCGAAGGGTATGTCCATCTAGAAAGGGATTTAAATACGTAAATGTATAATACTTCGTTTAGTTCGCGGGTTCACTAATAGATGGCGCTACTATTAACATTTAATATGTTAGCAATAGTAATTTAAGGGAGAGAGTTGATAAATTTTGTATTTACTAGTACTTGTATTAAATCCTAAACTAGCTAGTTTTATAATTTTTAAAACAAGGTTGCTATCTAAATAGATATACCTTTCATTATTATTTACTATGGTATACACAATACGCGAACAATCATATACAAACACTAGAATTAATATTTTTAGGTAGGAGCCGGTCCAATAAGACATATAACAATCAAATAGACGCTATATTGGAAAAAGGTGACGTTAGAAGTACGTATAACCGCCGTGTGTGTTAGAGGTGTATGAGTGTCAATGAAGCGAAAGTGGTTTGTCAGGATCGGAACAGATAGGGATCCGTGATCTCTGCCTACTTCTCTGTAGAGAAATGGGCGTGATGTATGTGTATGTTGTTTACATTATTATTTATTGACGACCTCGCTCCGTGGCGCGATCGGTTAGCCGCCGGAACACTAATCGTGAGGTCCCGGGTTCGATTCCCGGTGGAGGCAGAGTTAAGAACTACGCTTTTCTACTGCTTTCTAGTCTGGGCGTTGATTATATTTGCTATATATGTATTTATCTATGTATAATATGTATATATTTCTTAAATATACGTTGACTAGTACCCTTAACACAAGTCTTAAATGAACTTACCAAGGGGCTAGTTTAATTGGTGTAATAATGTCCAAATATTATTGTTATATTATTATTGACATGACTAAGGAACTAGGAGTAAATAGAATCTATTGGGCGATGGGCTAGCCACCAGCTCTATATGACATCACAACCCCAATATTACAGTCAAAAAGTATTGAAAGAAATATTATCATGTCTTCAAGGTTCTATATATCTGTAAGAGATTCAAGGGCGTGAATGTATTATGTCAAAGACAAGCAAACGCATTCACGACCATTAACCCTTGTGGGGTAGTCAGAGGTTCAGGTGTCCATCTCCGCAATTACGAAGGTAGCAATTCTATGGCCACCTCGATCCCACCTGTTGACTAAGTCAGTACTCAATGTGACAGGTGGTCAGCCATGTCGCCATTTACAAGCACTAACAGGTAGGTTTCCTCACGATGTTTTCCCTCACCGTAGTATTCGACGCATTTCGTAAATGTATTTTTATTTCGAAAATATACATAGAATTTGAATAAACTAAATTTCCATTGGTACATGCTCAAGCATCATTTCATTCAAGTCATTTGAACCCTGTACCATTGATACAGAGTCAAGCCCCAAACAACTGAGCTACGTCGAATTCGTACATAATATATCTATGTACATATAATATAATTCAGGGAATATTAATATGCCCCAAAAAAATTCTTGTTAAGTACATGTTTATATAGATTTATATGACAGAATTTTTACTAACACCCATCGATATAAAGAAGAAAATACCTTGAACTACTTTCAACCCTTTAGAAGCGACATCTTCAGTATAAAATATGAACTAAATTCAGATCACATATCCCATTTATGTAAATTCTAAGAAGCGGATAGTTTTATTGGCATCTATATATATCTCCTCATACACACTCGGCAGTTATAAGTACTAGCATCACCCTTTGTCAAATATACATACAAGAAAGAAAATACTTTATTCAATGCTTCAAATTACATCGACACAAACAATAAATATCAAGAATGAAAACCGTTTTTTTTATTATTTAATAAGCCATTCACCACTAAGGTTATGTCAGCGAAAGTACAAACACTGATGCTACGGCGTTTGAACTTCTTGTTATTCCATCGCCATGGTTACAGCAACGCTGCCAGCCGCTACAACCGAAGAAAAACGAAATCGAAGCTGCAATTCTTCTCTTGATTGTTCTTCGGTTCGTTCCAGTTGAGGATCCAAATCTTATCCCAAAGCGAACATATTTAGTCAGTTTGGCATCACAATTGACTAAATAATCAGCCGAAAATAATTATTTGTATTTTCAACTTTCACTGAGCTGCTGACATTGTTGACGAACCATAGACGACAATGATATAAACCGTTGATGCAGTGAAAAGATGCTGCCTCAGTATACGGTGCAGGTAGGATGCATCACTGGTCCTCCGGCAGCACCCGATCATTAAATATATTACATCACCGCAAATATAAATTCTCAATAGAAGGTCCTAGGTTCGAATCCCGACTCTGGCATGTACCAATGAATGAAATTTAAAGATGTGTTTTTCATTTACGTACATAATTTACAGTCGCTAACGGTGAGGGAAAACACCGTGAGGAAACCTGCCTACCCCGCAGGATAGGTAATAGTCAGTGCCTATATACGGCGATACGGTTCACTACCTATCACGTTGGGTGCTGTCTATCTAGTGAAACGCGGGCTTCGAGTGGCTCATAACTAACATGCCTTCGAAATTTCGGAGATGGGCACTAAAGTCTCTGACTACCCCGCCACAATAAAAAGGGAGTGTGTATACACAAGTCGTGAAGCGTATGTTATGTTCTTTAGTTCTGTAATAACCACTGGTCACTCAAGCTTCTATCAACCCTTTACGGACAGAACTTGCTAGCTGGGACGTAAAAAGAATGCTAACTAGCTGCCGTTCTGCCCGGCATGTCGTAGGAGGCGACTAAGGGACTACGGGTATATGGAATCTATTGGGTGATGGGCTAGCTACCTGTCACCAATGTTATATATGATCATAGCCCCAATATTCATGCTAAAAAGTGACCTAGGAGATATTGTGTCTTCGAGGTTCTGTCCACCCCGAAAGGGATTAAAGGACGTGAATGTATATGTGTATGTAAGGACTAAGATATAGTATACATATATTAAATTAACTCTGTGAAAAGCAGAGTTCTACAAATAATATTAATGTTGTATTTAATATGTGTGATTAACAGGAGGTAATCGAAATAATAAAAAAGGTTTATGGTCAACAATTTCAGGTTTAATTGGAACACATGCATGTTGGAAAGTATTTCTAGCGACATCTATAATTTACCTTTTTATTATACAACTTAAGTTTATATTTTATCTTAAAGTTACGAATTAGATATGTGCAAGGGTGTATGTATGTACATATATATTTACGACCTTTAATCCCTTTCGGGGTAAACAGATCCTTGAAGTAGTGATAATATCTAATATAAATATTAGGAATGTGATATCATTAGGAACTTCGTATATGTATGTATGTCATTGATATATAAATATAGTGAGGCAGGATTGACAAAAGACTTAGGTGGGTAGGAAGAGAAACGAAAGAAACTTTCGATTTTTCGATCTTTGTATTCCCTACCTACCCATTTAAAAGTAAAAGACCTTCGTAGTAACAATGCTGGTGTCCATAACCTTTGACTACCCTGAAAAGGTTATTAGTCGTAACATATGTCACCTTAATTCTATCTACTATATTCTACATACATACACACACATTAAATATTCTATTCCATTCATCAATGACATCATACTTAATATGACGTCATTCTTATCAAGGACATATATGTACATACATACATACTTATTAACATAACATACGCTTCAAAACTTGTGTATAAACACTCCCTTTTTTATTGTAGAGAGGTAGTCAGAAGCTTGAATGCCCATCTCCGAAATTTCGAAGGCATGTTAAGTATGAGCCACTCAAAGCGTTTCAGTAGATAGACAGCACCCAACGTGATAGGTAGTGAACAGTATCGCCGTATACAGGCACTGGCTATTACATATCTCGAGGGATTAGTAGGTTTCCTCACGATATTTTCCATCACCGTTAGCGACTGTAAATTATGTTAAGATAGTTAAAGATATTGTAAATATGAAATTTCGATAAATAAATTAACGTATCACCGAAAAATCAAATATTCTTCTCAAGGCGGGTGTAGCGTGAAGAACAGAAGAGCATGTATGAGAAGGTTAATGGGTGTGAGTGAAGCAAGAGATTTGTCACCCGTTCCAGGTGGCTTAATAGTCTGTGCCTATCCCATTGCGGACGTAGAGGCGTGAATACATGTATGTATGTATGTAAATAAATGAATCACCGAGAATAGAACCATATAACAACAACATAACAAGTACATTTAATCATCAATCATTTAGTGCCTGTATAAGGTGACAAGAATTATATGTGAGTGAAGTGGAAGGGCGGTTACGTAGGACTCGGCCTAATAAGACATATGTCTGTCAGATAGACGCCATATTGAAAAAGGGTGACGTTAGGAGTACCTATAGCCGCCGAGTGTGTATGAGAAGATGTATGAGTGTCTAGTTTACCACCTGTCAAGTTGGATTCTGATTATCAAATAAAATGTGGTCCCGTGCTAGCTGGGACGTAAAAAGAATGCTAACTAGCTGCCGTTCTTCCCGGCATGTCGTAAGAGGCGACTATGGGACTAATAAATGGAATCTATTGGGCGTTTGGCTATTAACCTGTTACTAATGTTCCATATGACATCACAACCCCAATATTCATGCTAAAAAGTGACCTAGGAGATATTATATCTTTAAGATGGGTTTCGTATGGTCAAATATCATCACAATGACACTGAACCTCTGACTACCCCGAAATATATTACAGTCGTGAACACACAAATATATACATACATACAATTTATATTTCTTAAATGTGAAGGTAATATATACCCCTAAAAAATACGTTAAACTTGTAGAAATTTCCATCTCCCTTAATTATTCCTGCACAACCTCGATCGATGACAAAAGCCTACCTGTTCCGCTTAATTATATATAACTAACGCCATCTTCAGTTTAAAAGCTTACAACACAATGAAGGTTCTATGTATTTGTATAGAACCTTATCAGTCTTAAATTATTCCTAATATTTTGACAGGTTAATGAATTATTATGTACAAACAGTTATTAGTAATTATTTAGTATACAATATTGCCAATAGAATAACATACATACATACACATCACGCCTGATTCCCTGTAGAGAGGTAGGCAGAGATCACGGATCCCCATTTTTCCCGATCCTGACAGACCACTTTCGCTTCATTGATATTCATACATCCTCTCATACACTCTCGGCGGTTATAGGTACTCCTAACGTCACCTTTTTTCAATATAGCATCTATCTGACTATATATAATAGAATAACATGATAAGTAAATACCTATAACCGCCTCGTGTGTATGAGGAGGTGTATGCATGTCAATGAAGTGTTTCTCCAGAATTGAAATTAATGGGGATACGTGATCTCAGCCTACCCTTCTATGTAGAAACGGACGTGATGTGTACAGTCAACGCTAAAAGTGCAGTCCCAGTATCTTTTTATAAGGTTTACGTTTATAAGAACAAAAGACAATATTTTTCATTTCGAAGCACGCGAACGTATAGTGGCCATGACAATGCATAGTGGCGCCAGTTTTAAAATGAAAAATATTGTCTTTTGTTCTTACGAATAAACTCAAACCTTATAAAAAGTTACTAGGACTGCTTTTTTAGCATTGACTGTACATATATATGTATTATTTAAACATTTTCTAAATTGATAAACCATGATTTGCATTTTCATCCATTTTTGGTAGTTGTAGTGATAAATTAATGTTTCATGTCAACTTCTGACAAGTATCTGATTGATTGATGACAGATTCCGTGAGTTTTGAAGTTGTTTTTCAATAAATCGAATAATTTTCTCATAACACATTTTTCTCTTAAACCAGTACAATAAACTTTTTTTCGAAAATACTTAATCAATGCGAAGAAAAGATGCACAATTTTTAAGAGAATAGATGACCTTTAAAAGCACGTATAATTCATTAAAATTAATTCCGTATTTTTTGAGAAAATCATGTTTAATAAGCATAATGGTCATTGAGTCGATTATGTTGCTCGCGAGTGTATATTAAGGAAAACGTCTTAATAAAAATGCCTCATTCATTCATTTACAGAATATTAACTATCACATAGCATAGTGTAGGACGCCCCCTGCCAGATGGACCGATGATCTGAAAAAGGTCGCTGGTAGTGGTTGGCTGAGGGCCGCGAGTGATCGTGTTTTGTATACCCTCGGGGAGGCCTACGTCCAGCAGTGGACTGACATAGGCTGATTGATTGATAACTATCACATTGAGTACTGACTTTTAGGGCCCTAGTTTACTAATGCGTTATAGCACAATCGCAGTTTAATATCACTTCGGTATTAATGTGAAATTGGTTGTGTATTAGCAAAAGTGACAAACTTTACCATTCTAGCAGCAAAAATTAAAAATTTCGCTTTTTGATCAAAAATTGATTAAATTTCATTTCCATTGGTCCAAGTTTAATAAATTCTACGGTGAGGGAAAATATCGTGAGGAAACCTATACGTTCTCCAACCAGATAATAGTTAGTGCTTGAAAATGGCGACATGGCTTACAACCTGTCACATTGAGTACTGACTATCTGGTCAACACGTGGGTTCGAGGTAGCCATAGAATTACTACCTTCACAATAGAGGAGATGGACACCTGAACCTCTGACTACCCCGCAAGGGTTAATGGTCGTGAAGGCGTATGTATGTATAGACTTGAACCATAGTTCAATTGTTTGGACAAGTGATAACATAAACCACTTTCAAAATAATCATGAGTGAAACTAAAGTAAAATTAGTAATTTAAACAATAAAGATAAAATTACTCTGTATTTACAAAATCAAGCTGTTCCTACTTTAAATAAACTAGCATGACATCTAGCGTTTAAACAGAGGTATTAGTGTATTATCTCTCAACTTAATGATAACAGAGCAAAACTAATATATTTAAGAACAGAAGAGCATGTATGAAAAGGTTAATGGGTGTGAGTGAAGCAAGAGAGATTTCTCAGAATC
This sequence comes from Leucoptera coffeella, assembly GCA_030578115.1. Lineage (NCBI taxonomy): Eukaryota > Metazoa > Arthropoda > Insecta > Lepidoptera > Lyonetiidae > Leucoptera > Leucoptera coffeella. The sequence continues at coordinate 61,425 of JAMBLF010000687.1, read as the reverse complement.
GTCCTATATTCACTCTTTTAAAACCTTTGTATTAATAATATTATAAAAATTCCTAAGAATAGGAATACAACCAAAAATATCCTTATGTTGATTTGAAATTAGGAACTTAACGGATAACAAATGCAAATGCCAGGGAGGTGCTGTAATTTGACTAGTTGCAAGTTTCTAAGAACTACTAGTGACATCTTTTTATTTAATGGCTAAACTTTTGGGTCAAAAAACTTTATTACATATTTTACTTTGCTATGTTATTGAAACGCATTCAATAACATCCAAACCTCAAAATACATGCTAAAAATTCACCTTGAACACATTATCGTGTTTCCAAGATTCTGTCAACCCCGAAAGGGATTAAAAGCCGTGAATGTATGTGTAGAATAGCATCAATCTTCTATCTACCCCTCCTAATATGACAAGGATGCAATTAATCAAGTTTTCGCGCTTGCGTACTAGTTAATAAAAAAATCAATATAAGTCCTATGAACTAAACAAGACTTCTTTTAATGTAGATCTTGATTAGAATGTACTCAATACTTTTTTTATTTCTTTATAAAGCCATTCACCACTAAGGTTATATCGGCTTAAGTACAAAGACTGATGCCAAGGCGTTTACACTTCTTGTTATTCCGTGGCCATGGTTACACCATGGTTGAAGCTCCAATTCTTGTCTTCCTTGTTCTTCGGTTTGTTCCAGTTGAGGATCCAAATATAATCCCAAAGCAAACATATTTAGCCAGTTTGGTATCACAATTGACTAAATATTCAGCCGAAAATAATTATTTGTATTTTCAACTTTCACTGAGCTGCTGACTTTGTTGACGAACCATGGACGACTGTACTCAACAATTTTTTAAAAGAAACTTTTATCACATAGCGTCGTCTTAAACTTTTTCGTCTGCATTGCATTTCGCGTGACGTTACAGTAATATGAAATAAAAGTTACACTTTTACCGTGATTTCAATAAAGCACACGAATTTTGTTTATAGACATACTAGCGACCCGCTCCGGCTTCGCACGGGTATAAAATATATAGCCTACTCCACTATTTAATGGATGTTATTATACACATATACCTTCCTCTTGAATCACTCTATCTATTAAAAAAAACGCATCAAAATCCGTTGCGCAGTTTCAAAGATTTAAGCATACAAAGGGACAGAGAAAGTGACTTTTTTATACTATGTAGTGATAAAAGTCGACTAGGGGATTAGTACATTAAATTGTCTTTTCTATATATTTACTATATTCTATTTATCGATTTACATTTAATATTGCTTTAAATACATAATATATTGTCTAGTGTTTTTAAATGTAAAATAGTGAAATGAACACATAAAATTCAGAAATGTGTATAACAAAAGTTTGTATGTGCAATTCATTCCATATATTATTATTGATTCCATATTTTTTTAAAGTTCGTTTCAATGCTAGACTTTTTATAATAGACATACATACATATATTCACGCCTTTACATCCCCAATGGGATAGGCAGAGACTATCGATCGCCACCTGGAACGATTTTGACAAATCTCTCTTGCTTCACTCATTATCTTGTCACAATAGAGTAGTAATTAAATAATAACATTTATCCACCTTACATTTTCATGATATAGACTTATTCAAACAAACACTATGTGTTATTAATAGTATAATATTATCTATTTTTTTACTTTTGTTCTTCGTAAATAAAAACTGCTTTGTTTTATTAATAATTAATTTCTTAATAATTTAAGTCTTTAGAATTGAATAAAAGTTATTTTATAAACAAATATGCATATAAAATTATAATTTGTGACATATATAAGTTGTGTTATATCTATGATTTAGGTATCATGAATATATACAGAAATGGAATTACTTGAGAAATGCATCAGTTGTTCGGTAAAGTAAATCATTAAGCTGGCGTTAATTTTAGAATTAAATCGGTAATAGTAGCGTCTAGTAACTACTACGTTTTGCGTAGTCAAAGATATTATTGCTAAGTTCAGCCGAGGGTAGTTACTCAAACCTTTAAACTACCCATAAAGCAAGTAGTATCATGTAACATATCATACACTTTACTACCATTATATCTACAAATCTTTGGTCATCCAAAGCCTTTTACCAGATAGTCAACGTCCAACGTACATAATAGGAACTGACTATAGCCTATTTGATCAATAGTCAGGTGTTTTCACTGTTTCAATTCATATATCATACACTTTACTACCATTATATCTATTTTTTGACATTCAAACCTTTTTAACACCAGTCAGTCAACGTCCAACGTAATAGTCATTGACTATGAGCCTATTTCACCAATAGTCGGGTGTTCTAACTGTATGTAAGTGTACCTTTTCTCTATATAAACCAAAAATCAATGCAAAGGTAGCTGAATAGTATGGTACCTCCGGTCGAGGCTCAGACATACCCTTTTCAAAATTGCTTTAGTATGTATGTTAAGCAATAACATATATAAAGTATACTATATACTTAAATAAGGTAAGTTCAGAAGGGAACAGAAAGGTTTTTCACGTGACTACTAGAGGCATCTATGATTTTGTCACCCTTAAGGTTTGGTCTTGCAACCCTCTGTATTAATAAATTATGAATTCAAGTCGCTTAGGTATTTATTCGTTTCTACAGAGCAATGTATTAACAATCCCTTTTAAATATTCTCTTATATTTTAAGAAGTTTATTTATTATACTTAGAAACATGAGAGATTTTATTATTATCAATTTATATCATATTTATATTAAACAAGGGTGATATTAGAAGTACCTATAACTGTAATAATGTATTTATGTAATGTAGTGAAATCGTTTTGTCAGGATCAGGGAAAATATGCATCCGTGATTTCTACTTACCTCTCGATGTAAAACAGGCGTGATGTGTGTGTATGTATGATAGACGATATATTATTAACCATCCTATAATATTATGAAGTTAAGAAATATTCTTATTTATAATATCTTTTATCATCTTTAAATATTCATCGAAACCATTTATTGTATCCGAATTATATCTGTACAAGAATTATGGTCTTGAATTTTGTATATATGTGTATACTGGTTACTAGCCCACAGCGAATAGTCTTGTAAAATCTAGATCTTCAAGGCTCTATCCACCATAAAAGGTATTTAAGTCGTGAGTATATATGTTTTTTCAGACTATTCGGCCTATAACCGCATAGTTAAAAATTAATAAATACACACAAAAGTAATGATAGCTTGTATGATGAGTAGTTGTAAAACAAATATAATACTTATATATAATATATGTTTCATAAAATCCTGTTAAGGATATTGCGTTGCTAGTAGAGACATCTTTGGTTTGGATTGTAGAAATAATTGCAATTTTTCGCAAAAGAAAATATATAACTGTATATATATGTATTACGACTTTTTACTAATGTCGTATTCAGAGATTATGGTGTCTTATTTATTAAATTATAGTGTAAGTAATTTATGATCATTTTGAATAATATTTTTGTTATATAGTCAGTATTCAACATTAATAGTGATAATTATTGACTTTTTCTAGGTATAGGCTGTTTTTTATATAAACTATTATATAACAAACAAACTCATAAACATATTTGAACATCTATATAATCCAACGGGATAGGCAGACTATTAGGCCACCTGGAATGGGTACAAATCTCTTGCTTCACTCACACCCATTAACCTTCTCATACATGCTCTTCTGTTCTTCACGCTACACCCGCCTTGAGAAAAATGTCTCCAATTTGATCTGTATATGTCCTACATAGGCTTTACAATAGTCAAAATTTACAATAGTCTGTTATACAGATACTAAAAATTATTGTAATTTCATGTTTGCCTTATTTAGTCTACTTATGTACATGTAAGTAACAAGTGTTATAAGTAATTTAATTAAATAATAATCTAAATAATGTTAGTTTGGAAATGTAGTATAGAGACATCTAACGTTTGTTATAGTTAAAAGTTAACAGACTTGCGCAGTATATACAGTGTAAGTATTGATTTTTCAAGTTCTATTGAAACTGAAAAACAGATAAGAAACACTTAAAAATGTGTTTTACGGCATTGTAATAAGGTTAATATTATGACGACCACCCCTGAAACCACCTGAAAGCTAATCGTGAGGTTTGATTCCCGGTGGAGGCAGAGTTAAGAACGTTTTTCTTCTGCTTTCCTGTCTGGTTGTTGATTATATTTTACACATTTATGTATCTATAAAAATTTATTCGTTAAACATACATTGACTAGTACCCTTAACACAAGTCTTAAATTACGATGTTAATCTAACTTCAAAGTATAATATACCTCCTCATACACACTCGGCGGTTATAGGTACTTCTAACGTCACCCTTTTTACAGTATATCGTCTATTTGATAGTAATAAAACATACTTACTGTGCCCGCAAATTCGTTCAAGTGGAATAGTTATTTTAAGCATGATTCATGTAGGAAAATCACTTGTTTTTGGTTAAATGTTCCTAAGTGTGGATGAAATAACTATAAACTATAAAAGTATAGTAAGATTTTTTACTCATTTTCCACTATTTCTTGTCTCCTAAAGGTTGCAGAGTGATGTTATATAGCCTAAAACCTTCCTTTATAAATGTTCTATCCGACACGTAAAGAATTTATCAATTCTAACCAGTACTTTCAGATATTAAAGCGTTCAAACGAACATAATATTATTCATTTTTATAATATTAGTATAGAAATAAATAATTTATATATTTATTTATTCATGAACAATATGCATTGTATTTGAATATCTGAAAAACTATTCTTTAGCGCGTGCAATTATTACGAAATTTAATGAATTTGTGATGTAGTTTTCATGTAATATGTTGCAATAACACTTTCATTTCAAACTAATACAACATCAACATTGATTTTGTGGAGTGACTGACTAAGCAAATTTTTTTTAATGTTTTCTTCTTCTGTCAGTTTATTTATGTATAAACTATTCTTAAAACTAACATTTATATATCTTAAAAACATTTATAATCATAAAATAAACCAAGCAATCAAACAAGATTACACAAACAAAACACATACCATTATAAATCCTCAAAGGATTATAGACATTTATTGACTAGGTAATTCTTTAATATTTTAATAAAATTACTGTTTCCCACACTTTTCTTAATTGAATCGATTACTCGAATTAAACATTCGAACACTACGGTGAGGGAAAACATCGTGAGGAAACCTACTTGTTCCCCGAACAGGTAATAGTGCTTGTAAATGGTGACATGGTTTACCACCTGTCACATTTAGTACTATCTGGTCAACACGTGGGTTTGAGGTGGCCATAGAATTACTACCTCCGCGATGGAAACCTGTACCTCTGACTACCCGGCAAGGGTTAATGGTCGTGACCGCGTTTTGTTATGCTTTTTATATAAATAATGAGCGCAGCCCACACGATCATACAATAGAAGCCATTTATTTTTAGATAGTCAATTTTATTCTAAGTGTCGTTGACTTTAAACAATACTGGTCTTTGATTAGAAAGCGACCTAAGTGGGTTTTTATTGAATTTCGTCTTTTAATTTATTAAGTGGTAAAATTGGTATAAAATATAAAAAGAAGAATAAATAGTTTTTGTACAAATACATAATATACAGTTGATATAAATAACATATTTTTAAATCTAAATTTTTGTTCCTTTGGGACATAAATAAAATGCTAAAAAGCTGAGGTAAATTAAATCTATTGAAAGATGGGCTAGCAATCTGTCATGAATGTTTTATAAGACATCAAAACCTACGCCTACAACCTAAATATTGAAGATAAAAAGTGACGTAGGTAATAATATATCCGAGGTTCTGTCCACGACGGCAGTATTTTGTATTTGTATTGTGTATATATATGTGTAACGAGTTGCTTAGCTGAGATGGGCTTGGGCCGGACATGTGTGTCGTAGAGATGATGGACGATGGAGTAAGCGCGTCCTGGAATGGAGACCTAGACAACTAAAAAGAAGTGTCGGCAGACCACCTGCCCGATGGTCTGATGATCTGTTGAAGGTAGCTGGCTCGCTCTGGACTAGAAAAACAGAAAACCGCGCACAGTGGAGGAAGATTGGAGAGGCATATGCCCTACGGTGGGCGAATTAGTGCTGTAAAGAAGAAGATATATATTTGTAACATAAGTACACAAATATATTCACACCTCTACGACCCAAACGGGATAGACAGTCACTACAGATCGCCACCTAGAAAGATCTTGACAAATCTCTCTTGCTTTATTCAACACAAATACATGAAAATTGAGGAAGCATTGGATTGTAAAACATTTATTCTGAATTGTGTATTCATGAATACTATCTATCTGAAAAATGAATAGATTGAATATAAAATGTATGAAAGTATTAATAATAATATTTAGGACAATATTACACCGATTGAACTAAAATGTATTAAAAATGTACGTCTAATCAATATTGGAAAAAAATACAAGTTTTAATAAAATAATATGAGAATTAAGCATGTATGAGAAGGTTAATGGGTGTGAGTGAAGCAACAAAGATTTGTCAAGACCGTTCCAGGTGGCAATTGATAGTCTCTGCCTATCCCATCGAAAACGAAAAGCCATGGATATATGTATGTATATAATTCTTCTAATTTGTACACGGTAATTGTTTGCTTTTTTCATTTACTTTATAGTTTATTAAATTCATAGTTTACATAACATACGCTTCACGACTTGTGTATACACACTTCCTTTTTTACTGTGGGTAGTCAGAGTCTTGAGTACCTATCTCCAATATTTCGTAGGCATGTTAGGTATGAACCACTTAAAGTCATTGTTTCACTAGATAGACTGCACCCAACGTGATAGGTAGTGAACCGTATCGCACTACACAGGCACTTGCTATTACCAATGCCAAGGGATAGGCAGGTTTCCCCACGATGTTTACCCTCACCGTTAGCGACTGTAAATTATGTACGTAAAAGAATTGATAGTTTATATTTCCTACCTAGGACCTTTCTGATACGAAGTCCGAGGTCTTGACTGGGCTACGGTCGCATATTATACACACTTTTAAATACATCTTTTGCGTTCCCTAATTTATAAACGCTGACATCTATTATAAATTGAATGAATTAATATGACGAAACTTTATCAACTACCTTCAAAATATAATGAGAATATTGAAAAGAATATTATACCAATTGAACTAGCCCTTTTAAATTTTAAATTTAAATTGTGTCGTGTTATTTAGTCTTGATAAATATATATCTGATATTTGACTTACTACCTTTATATATAGAATCCCTTTCGATCATTCTAAATCTGTATCATCAAGCAGACAGACATTAGATAATACAACACATACATACACATCACGACGTAACCCTTTCGGGGTAGACACAAGGTTGAATGACCATTAACGACCTTCGTGGCGCGATTGCTTGAGCATCTGAACGCCAATCGTGAGGGTTCGATTCCCGGTGGAGGTAGAGTTGAGAACTACGCTTTTCTTCTGCTTTCCAGTCTGGTTGTTGATTATATATACTATATATGTATTTATCTATATATATTACTTAAACATACGTTGACAAACCTTAAATGAACTTACCAAGGGGCTAGTTCAATTGGTGTAATAGTGTCCTAAATATCATTATTACTATTGTAATTTTCTATGGCCACCTCGAACCCACGTTTTAACCATATAGTCAGTACTCAATGTATGGTGGTAAGCCATGTCGCCATTTACAAGCACTAACTATTACATACTACCTTCGCAATTGCGGAGATGGACACCTGAACCTCTGACTACCCCGCAAGGGTTAATGGTCGTGATCGTATGTATGTATGTATTACTATTGTATTAACGAAGTACGTTATATATACGAAGTAATTTGACCATTTAAAACTTATAATAACCAGATATTACCCAATATAATATGTAGCTTAAGCATCACGACCGTTTATGTAGAGGGGTAGGCAGAGATCACGGATCCCCATCTGTCCCGATCCTGACAAAACACTTTTGCTTCATTCATACATACACCTCTAACACACTCGGCGGTTATAGGTACTTCTAACGTCACCTTTTTTCAATGTAGCGTCTATCTGACTGTTATATGTCTTATTAGGCCTATATTATTATTATTCAATGTGTCATCTATATATACAATACGACGTTGTTCAGTTGTTTGGGGCTTGACTCTGTATCGAGGGTACAGGGTTCAAATCCCGCTTGAGCATGTACCAATGGAAATGAAGTTTAATGAATTTCTATGTACATTTTCGTAATAAAAATACATTTACGAAATTCGTTAGTTGGTTCATATAAACATCACACCCGTTATAGTACAAAGGGGTATAGATATCACGAACTCAATTCTATCTGTACGCTTTTAAATACTAATTACTCCGTTTGAAGTAACTTTGCAAAAAAATGACTAATGTTTCGATATATGTTACCTAAATGGGCTTGTCACGTCATGTGCTTAGGCGAGAGGACGTCGGCCACAAAAATACAATTCCCTCCTCCCAGAGTACTGCTACGGACATCTGTAGTCGAACGCGCGCACTATTACAATTTTCTCTAAAGGAAAAACTGCTTACTATATACATTACGTTTTTTAACACCTTTCGATATTAGTATTAGTTATATAGTCTGTCACATGTCAAATCGCGAAGGTCATTTTTTACTTACGTCTAGTTCTTTATATTTAAAAATAGTGTTAAATCGTCCATCACACATAGTAATTAATAGTCTATAAAGTAATAATAGTTTAGTGTCGTGCTAAGAAAAAATTGTGTTTTAAATAATAGTGTTTAGTGAAAAAATTGGTGAAAAGTGATATTACTTTGTCTTACAAATTTATACATACATTAAATTGTGGGTACATCCATATTTAGAACAATATTACAACTATAATATCTGTTCTGTCGTAGTACGACGAAAATATTAAGATGTCACTACTATAAATTTAATAAATGGACGTAATTCAATTATAATATTTAATAAATTCTCTGTTAAAATTATTATACGTTCTTATTTCATCACTATCGCATGAGATTTAAAAATATATTTATCATTACTTTATTTACAAGCATTATTATTTCCATACATATTCAGTGTTAGCTGGGACGTAAAAAGAATGCTAACTAGCTGCCGTTCTTCCCGGCATGTAGAAGGCGACTGAGGGACTAGGGGTAAATGAAATCTATTGGGCGATGGGCTAGCATAACGTAAAAGATATAATAATGCCTTGGTTATTTATAGCATGAATATTGGGGTTGTGAAGGTATTGATATGGAACATTGGTGACAGGTTGCTAGCCCATTGCCTAATATGTTATAATAATAATAATATTTGGACATTCTTACACCAATTGAACTAGCCCCTTAGTAAGTACATACAGACTTGTGTTAAGGGTACTAGTCACGTATATTTAACAAATATATACATATTATACATAGATAAATACATATATAGCATATATAATCAACGACCAGACTGGAAAGCAGTAGAAAAGCGTAGTTCTTAACTCTGCCATCACCGGGAATCTTAGGGACCTCACGATTAGCGTTCAGGTGTCTAACCGATCGCGCCACGGAGGTCGTCAAAAAAGCTTCTATGTAACATTGTATGTGAGGCGACTAAGGGATTAGGGGTGAATGGAATCTATTGGGCGATGGACTAGTATCCTGTCAGTATGTTCCATACGAAATCACAACCCCAATATTCATGCTTTAAAGTGACTTAAGATATATATCTCCGAAGGTCTGTCAAACACGTAAAGGATTTAAGGACGTTTATTAGATATATATGTATCAAGTAGTAAATAACACGACAAAATTTAAATGTACTTAGCAAGGGGCTAGTTCAATTGGTATAATATTCTTACCAATATTCTCATTATGTTTTGAAGGTAGTTGATAAAGTTTCGACGTATTAATTAATTCAATTTAAAATAGATGTCAGCGTTTATAAATTAGGGACCGCAATAAGTGTGTATAAATAGTGTTATGTATAGCAGTGAATAAATGTTTTTCTTTCTTTGTTTCTTTAATCGTCGCCATTTACAAGCACTTTACATAAAACATAAACATACGCTTCACGACTTGTGTATACACACTCCCTTTTTTATTATGGCGTGGTAGTCAGAGGGTTGAATGCCCATCTCCGAAATTTCGAAGGCATGTTAGTTATGGGTCATTCGAAGCCGGCGTATCACTAGATAGACAGCACCCAACGTGATAGGTAGTGAACCGTATCGCCGTATATAGGCACTGACTATTACCTATCCTGCGGGATGGGCAGGTTTCCTCACGATGTTTTCCCTCACCGTTAGCGACTGTAAATTATGTACGTAAATGAAAAACACATATTTTAATTTCATACATTGGTACATGCCAGAGTCGGGATTCGAACCTAAGACCTTTCTCATACGAAGTCCGAGGTCTTACCCACTGGGCTACAGCCGCTTTATACATTTAATAAATGACAATAAAGCGAAAGTAGTTTACCTCGGTAGGAAGAATTAGGTGTCCTTGATCTACCTAACCCTCTTAATAAAAGAGCGTGTATGTATGTACTTTAATCACCTTTAAAAAAAGAAACTACAGATGTCGCTGATATGACACAATAAACCAGAAACGGTTAAACTAATAATTATTTACAAAGATTAACAAATGAGTTATAATAGAAGTCTAACCATTTACCGCAATTCGTAAAATATATATTTTTACAATTATCCTTATTTTTAAGGATATATTGTACAAAATAATTAATAATATATTTAATATACATACATACGCTTTACGACTTGTGTATACACACTACCTTTTTTATTGTGGCGGAGTAGTCAGAGGCTTAGTGCCAATTTCCGAAATTTCGAAGGTATGTTAGGTATGAGGCACTCAAAGTACGTGTTTCACTAAAGACAGCACCCAACGTGATAGGTAGTGAACCGTATCGCCGTATACAGGCACTGGCTACTACCTATCCCGAGGAAAAGGCAGATTTCCTTACAATGTCTTCCCTCATCGTTAGCGACTGTAAATTATATTAATTATAGCACAATATATTCTTATTATGATGAAAAGTTCATACAATATAATTAATTTAAGCTATATAGTAATATAATGAATAATTGTGTAAAAATGTCTCCAAAAAATACATGTTTTTATAAATTTACATAGATGGCAGCATAATTGCTTGTTAGATTGCAATAAACAAAATTCCTTAAGAATATACATATATACATACATAATATTTATCAAATGTTGTTTAAGAATAACGTTCAATGTTAATATATTTTTTTAAATTAGCACTTTTACAGTGCTAGTTCCTTAGTCGCCTCCTACGACATGCCGGGAAGAACGGCAGCTAGTTAGCATTCTTTTTACGACTCAGACTAGCACGGGACAAATGTCAATGGAATCTAATATAATATAATAATTAGGACATTATTATACCAATTTAATTAGCCCCTTGGTAATTACATGTAAGACTTGTGTTAAGAGTACTAGTCAACGTATATTTAAGAACATATATACTTATTATAGAAAGTTAAACACATATATAGCATATATAATCAACAACCAGACTAGAAAGCAAAAGAAAAGCGTAGTTCTTAACTCTGCCTCCACCGGGAATCGAACATTAGAATTCAGGTGCTCAACCAATCGCGCCACTGAGGTCGTCAATCTACTGGGCGATGGGCAAGCAACCAGTCACTACTATTGGTATCTGGTATCATGATCCTAATATTCATGCTAAAAGGTGACTTAGGAGATATTATTATGTCTCCAAGGTTCTGTCCACCTCGAAAGGGATATAGGGACATGAATATATTTTTTTGCATGTCAGTAGCTCAGTTGTTAAGGGTTTGATTCTGTATCAATGGGTACAGGGTTCATATCCCGATTGAGCATGTACCATTGGAAATTAAGTTTAATGAATCTCTATGTACATTTTTGTAATAAAAAAACATTTACGAAATGCGTCAAATACTATGGTGAGGGAAAACATCGTGAGGAAACCTACCTGTTCCCGGAACAGCTAACCCCGTGACTTGACTTACCACCTGTCACATTGAGTACCGACTATCTGGTCAACACGTGGATTCCAGGTTTCCATAGAATTACTACCCTCACAATTGCGGAGATAGAAACCTGAATATCTGACTACCACGCAAGGGTTGATCGTCAACGCGTTTGTACTTTTCTTGTAATTATTTTCCAAGTTAAAAAATTCTGTATATCACCATATACACTCAAGTTTTGTCTTTTGGTATGAACATAACCTTGTGCATAATATCACCTTGGATTAATATAACTCACGAGTTTATGATAAGTACTATAATTCTTCCATAAATGAAATGAAAATGAAAATCTTTTTATTTACTATAAGAATCATATACTCACTTATTGAAAGTAAAAAAAAACGTTTTTTATAAAAAAAAATGTCATAAATATAAATTAATTATTCAAAGAAATCAAATTAAATTAATAAAACTAATGGCACTTCGTAAAGAAAAATCTCTGCTGAGAAGAAATGCCAAGAAACTCTGCAGACAATGTGTACATTAAATTTAATACTAATTCATTAAAACATTATCAAAGCTTCACATTCAACAAATAGTGTTTAACGACAAACATAAGGGGAGTCCCAATAAGAACCGAACGGTAAGCCATGACCACAAAAAATTAAACCTTTCATAACATCATAAAACACTATACTATAATCCAACTTTTAATGAACACATACGAATATATATATTAGTTTCATCGAAAAAAATAAGGGACTATTTATTTCGTTAAATGTAACGGTATGTGAAGCTTGAATGAATATTTAACTATAACACAATAGTTAGTTTTATGTTTCCTTTTCTTCAACGGTAGATGGCGGCAGTAGTAGTTTGAAGGTTGGCGAAGGCTTTTATTAAGGTTATTAGTAATTCCGTTTTACTATTGCAACCATTTGCACTTCATGACCGGTATTTATTCTAAATATATTTTCACGGTATCCTGTTTAAAAAGGATACTTATAACAAAAACATACGCATTCGCTATCATTAACCCTTGCGGGGTAGTCAGCGTTTTAGGGGTCCATCTCCGCAATTGCGAAGGTAGTAATTCTATGGAAACCTCGAACCCACTTGTTAACCAAGTCAGTACTCAATGTGACAGTTGGTAAGCCATGTCGTCATTTACAAGCACTAACTATTATCTGTTCGGGGAACAGGTAGGTTTCCTCACGATGTTTTCCCTCACTATAGTATTCGACGCATACTCATAATTAATTAACATACATATACTTCACGACTTGTGTAGACACACTCCCTTTTTATCCGAAATTTCTTTTTAATGTTCTAGTTTTATTTGTTCTATGTTACAAAGTTTGTACTAAAGAAATTATTCTATTACTAACTTTTACTGTCCACAATTTCGTAATATGAAAACTGTTAAACATAACGTAATTTACTTAACAGACATAAACAATATATGAATTAACCAATATTTGAATTAGTTCTAAGTTTGTAAATATTTTTTTAATTTATTGTAAAGATTTTACTTGTTGCGTTAACTATGTCCTTATAAATAGTGAATTTCAAATGTTTTTCGGTATTTTGTTTTAAAATTGTATTTTACTAAGTGTGTACCAAACATATAAAGAATTTTACTATGATATCAGAGTTTAACAATATATTTAAAACAGGAAAATTTAAGTTATTTAGTTCTTTCGCCCCACGACAGGTGTCGCTGTATTAAAATTTAGAAAAGGATGCGTTCATATCAATAACATTAGGGTCTATTTTTGAAATCTTTGTTTTGTAAAATGAAGTATACGATGAGAAATCTCATACCAATTCTATAAGGTATATTTATGGAAGGATTACGTTTTTATTATCCTAAGTACTACAAAAAAATACATACGCAAATTCAAGACAATTAACCCTTGCGGAGTAGTCAGAGGTTCAGTTGTCCATCTACGCAATTGCGAAGGTAGTAATTCTATGGCCACCTCAAACCCACGTGTTGACCAGATAGTTAGTACTCAATGTGACAGGTGGTAAGCCATGTCGCCATTTACAAGCACTAACTATTACCTGTTCGGGGAACAGGTAGGTTTCCTCACGATGTTTTCCCTCACCATATAATTCGATGCATTTCGTAAATGTGTTTTTATTACGAAAATGTACATAGAAATTCATTAAAATTCATTTCCATTGGTACATGCTCAAGTGGGATTTGAACCCTGTACCCTCGATACAGAGTCAAGCCCCAAACAACTGAGCTACGTCGAATTACTACAAAAACACTGTAGTAATAATAATAAAGATAATTAAAACACTTTTGTATAAGGGTGCCGTCAGTCAGTACTTATAACAGCCGAGTGTATATGTGGAGCAATGAGTAGATATTAAAAGATGGGTGTATGGATTTATATTAAAATGAATTTGGTTAACCAGGATCGGGATTAGTGATTTCTGTCTCCCCCTTTGTAGGAAAACGGGCGTGATGTGTATGTATGTAAAATAGTTTACGAATCTCTTATGTTCTAAAGCATAAAAAATCATGCTCCAGTCAAAATTTCAATCAGTTCGATAGAATAAAAATTATTTATTTACACTTATTATAAGTTTCCTTATAAATTTTGTTTCTAGCAAATAAATATGTATTTCATATACCAAATTTATTCAACGACATCTTTAAGACTGTTTTGTTAAACTGTGTAAACAAATATTGGTTGTCATGGCAACGCTTGGTATGGTAATTATTCAAGTCTATATCTATACATAGTTTTATATATTAAAACCATACATACACATCACGCCTGATTCCCTGTAAAGGGGTAGGCAGAGACGGATCCCCATTTGTCCCGATCCTGACAAACCACTTTCGCTTCATTGACACTCTTACATCTTCTCATACACACTCGGCGGTTATAGGTACTCCTAACGTCACCTTTTTTCAATATAGCGTCTATCTGACTGTTATATGTCTTATTAGGCCGGCCCCTACGTAACCGCCCTTCCACTTCACTCATATATATTCCTTTTGTCAACCTGCTATAATTCATCCGCATAACATGTCCAAACCATCGAAGCATGCCCTTTTCAATCTTAGCCACTACATCTTCTTTCAAACCCCAACCTTCCCTTATCACACTATTTTTTATTAGGCTAGCAACTTGTTACCAATATTTTTATATTAAGTGTACGAAAAGATATAGGCAAGGTACTGTCAACCCCGAAAGGGATTAAAGGACGTTCATGTATATGTATGTATATATATGTGATAGCTTATAATTATAATATATAAAATAGTATTATATTAACAGTAGCAATAGTACATACATACATAAAAATCACGACCAATTCCCTACAGAGAGGTAGGCAGAAATCACGGACTTTGTCTCGATCCTGACAAACCACTTTCGCTTCATTGACACTCATACACCTCCTCATACACACTCAAATTTCAAAGTATGGGACGATAATATCGATTGTATTAAACGCCCTTAAAAATAGTATGATTTATCGTAATACATTTCTCTTCACTGTTTAAGAAGTCAAATTTCAAACGCTACCCTCGATAATAGTGTTCAGTGCGCCCTTGTAAGGGTTACTAATGACCTCTATCGAATTTATATGGTGACTAAATTTAAGGGTGAGAATATCATATCCCATATTATCACTACATAGTATAAAACAAAGTCGCTTTCTCTGTCCCTATGTCCCTTTGTATGCTTAAATCTTTGAAACTACGCAACGAATTTTGAAGAGTTTTTTTTAATAGATAGAGTGATTCAAGAGGAAGGTTTATATGTATAATAACATCCATTAAATAGTGGAGTAGTTAATATATTTTATACCCGTGCAAAGCCGGGGCGGGTCACTAGTATATGATATAATATAATATATGTACATAGACATCCTTTAATCCCTTTCGGAGTGGACAGGACCTTTGAGATATGATAAAATCGCCTAGGTCACTTTTTAGCATAAATATTGGAGTTGTGATATCATATTTGTGGTGGATAAAATATTGATGACAGTTTGCTAGCCCATCACCCAATACATATCCTTAGTCGCTTCAGATATGAAGAATTTTAGGTAATTAGACCCAAAAATAACTTTTATTAATATTAAAAATTATTTATCTCCAAAGTTCTATCCCTTCCTAAAGGAATTAAAGAGCTTGTATGTTTATGCCTTTATGAAACATTTCAGTATAAATCAGTTTAGTTCAATGGAGAAAATATATTTGATATTGGAATAAAATATTTAGATGTCACTACTATAAATTTAATACGTGAACGTATTTCAATTATAATATTTAATAAATTCTCTGTTAAAAGTTTTTTTTTCATCACTCTCGCATGAAAGTTAAAAATTTATGTATATGTAAATGCTTTATTTATTTTCAATTCACATACATATACAGTGTAAGTCTGGAGCGTGTAAAAATGCAAACTAGCTGCCGTTCTTCTCGGCATGTCGTAGGAGGCGACTAAGGGACTAGGGGTATATGGAATCTATGAGGCGATGGGCTAGGAATCTTATAAAATTTTCGTATTAACTTAAAAAACGAAATTATTAATATAGATTGCTAAAATCAATCTTTGCCAAACATTATTAAAGTATGAACTATACATATAACACAATTTCTTATTGTTATTATAAAAAACATTATATTTTAACTAATATTAGTTACCTCGCTTTCGAAAGCTTGAGTAGTGCCCTCTATATTATTCAGAGGGTTGTTATCTAAACTAGGGGTTGGAGAATTTGTATTGGGGTGCAAAAAATATATGAAAAATCTTATTTTTCACCAAAGTCCTTAAAAAACGATGTATTAATAGGTAATAAATAGTCCGAATCGTTAAAACTTTAATAATCACCACCTATCACGTTGGGTACTGATTATCTCGAGATTTTTGGACATAGACTATCTATAAAATAGTCAACTCTGACTACCCTAACAAATACATCAGTCGTAAGCTATATACTATCTATTGGCAAAATGCCATTTATATTAATTCACTAAGGTAAAAAAAAACTTAGAATTACCATAATAACTTAATCATAGTGTCTCATGTTAGCTTGGACGTAAAAAGAATGCTAACTAGCTGCCGTTCTTGTGCATGTGGTAAGGATCTAGAAAGAAAGGTCTTTGAATCTACTGGGCAACGGGCTAGCAACATGTCACCAATATTACAGAGGAATGCCTTCAAAACCCTAATATGAATTCTAAATTATTAATGTTACATTAAAATATGTATACTACTAGTGACCCGCTCCGGCTTCACACGGGTATAAAATATATAGCCTACTCCACTATTTAATGGATGTTATTACATATAAACCTTCCTCTTGAATCACTCTATCTATTAAAAAACCGCATCAAAATCCGTTGCGTAGTTTCAAAGATTTAAGCATACAAAGGGCCAAGGGACAAAGAAAGCGATTTTGTTTTATACTATGTAGTGATAAGACATGTCATAACTCAAGTCTCTGACTACCCCGAAAAGGGTATAGGTATTAAAAATTAAAATATGTACCAGAAGTTTCCACTAAATACAATAATATGCTATTAATTCTCTACATAACAAACCAACCCCTATTGCACTTTATGATGCAGCTAGCGACATCTTTAAGTGATTAAAGAAAACTTAAGTTTCTACCTTAAGCAAGTATAATGTTTGGACACTTCAAAAGTTTCTAACTATCTGTCTTTTAGCTTGTTCAATTAATATTCAACTTCCTTTAAACGTGCCTGTATACGGCGATACGGTTCACTATCTATCACGTTGGGTGCTGTTTATCTAGTAAAACGCGGGCTTTGAATAACCCATACCTAACATGCCTTCGAAATTTCGGAGATGAGCTTTCAAGCCTCTGACTATCACGCCATAATAAAAAAGGGAGAGTGTTTACACTAGTCGTAAAGCGTATGTTATGTTTTATTTTCGTTTCAAAGTTCTCTGACTTTCTATGTACATTTTCGTAATAAAAACACATTTGCGAAATGCACCAACTACGGTGAAGGAAACATCGTGAGGAAACCTACCTGTTCCCCGAACAGGTAATAGTTAGTGCTTGTAAATGGAGACATGGCTTACCACCTGTCACATAGTACTGACTATCTGTTCCACACGTGGGTTCGAGGTGGCCATAGAATTACTACCTTCGCATTTTCGGATATAGACACTCAAAACTCCGACTACCACAATAAGGTTAATGGTCATGAAGGTAGTTGCTTTTACCCGCTATCACCTAAAAGTCATAAACAGATACAAAATATTATCCTAAAGAATATGCAGGTTTCCTCACGATGTTTTCCTTCACCGTATTACTATAATATACTAAGTAAATACAAAAACATACTCAGATAGTTAACCTTTATAGGAACACAAGCATCTCAATTACTAACAACAGAGCGCGCACTGCTGCATTTAAAATTGCAACAAGTTATTACTATACTGACATTGTGTTTTATATTGCAAATTTTGATGTATTGATACAATTACTGTCTGATTAATAATACTATTTTTCAGACGAGTTAGATACAACTCTACAAATATACATATATCCACGTTTTTACATCACTGAGGGGATAGGCAGAGACTATTAGGCCACCTAGAATGGATGACAAATCTCTTACTTCACTCACACCCATTAACCTTCTCATACATGCTCTTCTGTTCTTCACGCTACACCCGCCTTGAGAAGAATGTCTCCAATTTGATCTGTATAAGTTCTACGCGGCCTATCCCGTACAACTCTACCTATGTATGCTTATTATAAAGAACTGTCATTCTGTACGAGTCTGGGACGTAAATAGAATGCTAACTAGCTACATTTCTTTCCGGCATATAGTAGAGACAAGGAAGATATCCTGTCTCTAATATTCTATATTATTGCCATCAATACTTAATAACGCGAAAATAATGTTTCTAAAGTTCTGTCCACCTGGATAGGGTACAAGAGCGTGTAAATTTGTATTATACGATGTCATGGAATACCACCTGTGAATTCAAACATATATTTCACGACCGTTTTCCGTTACGAGGTGGTCAGAGGTTAGTGTGTCTATCTCTACAATTGCGTAGTAAGAAATTTATTGTAACTAATTTAGATACGAATTTGTATACATTTTAAATAGTATAAGTAATATAAAACAAAAAAAAGACAAACGCATTTACGACCATTAACCCTTGTGGGGTAGTCAGAGGTTCAGGTTTCCATCTCCGCAATTGCGAAGGTAGTAATTCTATGGACACCTCGAACCCACGTGTTAACCAGATAGTCAGTACTCAATGTGACAGGTGGTAAGTCATGTCGCCATTTACAAGCACTGACTATTACATGTTCGACGAACAGGTAGGTTTCCTCACGATGTTTTCCCGCACCGTATAATTTAAATCTAAGTAATATATATAAATATATATATTAAAGTTTTGTGTGTAAATCGGGTGCTGCCAGAGGACCAGTGATGCAGCCTAGCATCAAATACTGAGACAGCACCTTTTCATTGCATCAAAGTTTCCATTTGTGTATGTTAGGTTAATGTTTGTGTTAATGTAATTTTGCAGTGAATATTGTGTTTTCTTTCCTTCTAAAGAAATAAAAATTATGAATGATTTTTGTATTTTATTTTGGTATATGGTCACGCAAACTCATGCTAATCTGGGACTTCGAAAAAATGTTACCAGCTGTCTTGTTGTAGTCAGAGACAACTTAAGAAGGTTTTATATAAATTAGAGAGAGTGTTAGACATACCTTAACTTAACCTATATATATATATATATATATATATATATATCTATCATTATGACCCCAACAACAACTTCGGAACCTTTTCTTTTATCCATCCCTGCTGGAAATGAAGTCTTGAGTATATGTATGTGTGCATTATTACGTAACAACTAATCATAATTTCCATATTAAATAAATATAGGCGTAATTGGAATCCATTTGGCTATGGACTACCAACCTGTCACCAATGTTCCATATGTCATCAAAACCCTAATATTCATGGTGAAAAGTGACCTAGGAGATACATATTATGACAAATCTGAGGTCCTGTCCATACCGAAAGAAATTTAAGGACGTAAACATATATGGATACATTATGATAAAATTAATACTTAACAGGATTCGAACCAACAACTCTACATACAAACGCAAAAAGCGTTATCATCACTCAAACGCCGACGATAAAACTTAAATTCATTGATAAAAATCACGATAGATGTCCCTACTAGTACATCAATAACTGTAACGTGAAATTGTTAATCAATTGTATTAATTACATATTCCCTCATTAACATATTAGAAAGAATTCATAGTCGAAATGCATATTTTTGTTAAAGGTACTATTATATACCTTCTTAGAAAATGCTAACTAGTTGCCGTTCTTCCCGGCATGTCATATGAGGCGACTAAGGGACTAGGGGTAAATGGAATCTATTGGACGATGGGATAGCAACCTGTCACTATAACATCTCGAAAGTAATGCTTAAAGTGACCTAGGATATATATTTAAATGTTAAAGTATCAAACCAAAGAATTTCAATATTTATGATGGTCACTCATGGCTCTGCCTATCCTAAAAACTTAAACAGTCGTGATGGTAAATGGAGCGTACATATATTATTATAAGTTACATAATTTCAACGGTAGATGTCGCTAGTGATTATAATAAGGGTGAGTTGGTATGTTTAAGAGGATCGAAAATGTGTGTATCAGTATTTAGGTATGTAATTTTCGTTGAATTTAGTCTGTATAGTATTTTTGTTAAGGTTACTGTTCCGTATTATTGGAATAGTCCTAATTATATATCGACACCTAACGGCGCACTTAGCGTAAACGCTATTATTGGCAAGAATGAGTTCAATATACAGTCGTCTATGGTGCGTCAACAAAGTCAGCAGCTCAGTGAAAGTTGAAAATACAAATAATTATTTTCGGCTGAATATTTAGTCAATTGTGATGTCAAAGTTTTTGGCGAAGAACCAAAAGGTTTTCTGTGCTTTTATGGATTTGGAAAAGGCGTATGATCGTGTATCCCGGAACGATTTGTGGAGGGCGCTATCTGCGTTTGGTTTGGGCAGTACCTTAATACGGGCTCTAAAGTCTTTATATATGGATTCCGGAGCTTGTGTTAGGGTTAATGGGGCCTACTCAGACTGGTTCAGTATCCGAAAGGGTGTGAGGCAGGGCTGTGTAGCTTCGCCGTGGCTGTTCAATCTGTTCATGGATAGTTGCTTGACTGATTTGAAAGAAAGTGACAGAGGATTGCGTATGGGCGAGTTGATCATTAAATGCCTCTTGTACGCTGACGATCAGGTTCTTCTTGCGTCATCGGCGTGTGAGTTGCAGGAGATGGTCACTTGCATGAATGAGTCCCTTAAGAGGAAAGGAATGAAAATTAATGTAAATAAAACGAAAGTAATGGTCATGGAGGGACTTAGCAAGACAGAGTGCAAGATTGACATAGATAATGAAAGAGTCGAACAAGTGAATGATTTTGTATATCTGGGAACACTTTTTACTAGTAACGGAAAATGTGAGGGAGATATTGAACGTAGAGTGTGTGCAGGTAATAAGATTAATGGGGCTATGTATAGTGTTATGGGTAGCCAGTTGATTTCTCGATCGGCACGTATGGCTATTCATAGGGCTGTGCTGGTTCCAACATTGACTTATGGTAGTGAAAGTTGGGTATGGCAAAAGAAGCATGAAAGTAGAATCAATGCCGTCGAAATGCGGTCACTGAGAAGCATGTTAGGAGTAACATTGAATGATAGAATTAAAAATAGTGTGATAAGGGAAGGTTGCGGTTTGAAAGAAGATGTAGTGACTAAGATTGAAAAGAGCATGCTTCGATGGTTTGGACATGTTATGCGGATGAATGATAGGAGATTGACAAAAGGAATATATATGAGTGAAGTGGAAGGGCGGTTACGTAGGGGCCGGCCTAATAAGACATATAACAGTCAGATAGACGCTATATTGAAAAAAGGTGACGTTAGGAGTACCTATAACCGCCGAGAGTGTATGAGAGGATGTATGAATGTCAATGAAGCGAAAGTGGTCTGTCAGGATCGAGACAAATGGGGATCCGTGATTTCTGCCTACCCCTCTACAGGGAATCAGGCGTGATGTGTATGTATGTATGTATGTATGTGATGTCAAACTGGCTAAATATGTTCGCTTTGGGATTATATTTGGATCCTCAACTGGAACGAACCGAAGAACAAGGAAGAGAAGAATTGGAGCTTCGATTTCGTTTTTCTTCGGTAGTAGCGGCTGGCGGCGTTGGTGTAACCATGGCGATGGAATAACAAGAAGTTCAGACTCCGTGGCATCAGTGTTTGTACTTCAGCCGACATAACCTTAGTGGTGAATTGCTTAATAAAGAATGAAACAAAAAGAGTTCAATATACAATTTAATTTATTTATTTCCTGCGTCCATGGTGTTGGTTTCATGGCGAAATGACGACATTTTTGAATATTGAATATTTTTGCTTTTCACGACTTTAAACACAACTTTAAACCTCTCTCCTGTAAAGTTTTCGAAATAGCGTTTAGGAGAAGTGCGCCGTTAGGTGTCGATATATATCTATACACGACACTTAAACGTAGTGTGGGGCGCCCCCCGGCAAGGTGGGAAGACGACCTGCGCAGGTTGGCCGGCATCGAATGGATGCGAACGGCCACTGACAGGGAGAAGTGGCGTCATTTGGGGGAGGCCTATGTCCCACAGTGGATTCAGACAGGCTGATAATGATGATGATGACACGACACTTTTTTTGCAGAGAGGTAGGTTGGGATCACGGATCCCTATCTGTCATAATCCTGACAAACCTCTTTCGCTTTATTGACACTCATATACCTGCTCATATACACTAGGTCCTTCTAAAGTCAGCCATTTGCAATATAGCTTCCATCTGACTGTCATATTTTGTCTTATTAGGCTGAACTACTCAATTGCAAATGATAAAATAAAATTAGTAAATGATTAAACCCGTCCTTCAATAAATTACCTAAATATTTACAAACATATACATTAACGTCCTTTAATCTGTTTCGGAGTATACAGAAGCTAACAAATAAAAATTAATAGACATTAATTTATCTTATTAATCTAATCGGCTCAGGCGGAGGATTGGCGTTGTGGGCTTTGGCCTGCAACATATGCTGAGCCTGGGCCCTTTCACAGTGACAGTGCAGTATCTTGTCAATTGTAATAAATGTAAATGTATCTGTATCTGTGCTGTTTTTTGTGAATAAATTTTTTTTCTATTCTATTCTAATACAGTAAAGTATACCATATTTCCTTCAGAACACCATCTGTCACCTTGAATACTATCTGATCAACACGTGGGTTCGAGGTAGCCATAGAATTACTACCTTCCCAATTGCGGAGATGGAAACTTTAACCTCTGACTGCCCCGCAAGGGTTAATGGTCGTGAACGCATTTGTC
This sequence comes from Leucoptera coffeella, assembly GCA_030578115.1. NCBI lineage: Eukaryota > Metazoa > Arthropoda > Insecta > Lepidoptera > Lyonetiidae > Leucoptera > Leucoptera coffeella. The sequence continues at coordinate 37,973 of JAMBLF010000687.1, read as the reverse complement.
TGGTTGTAAGAATTCTTAAGTCGCCATTGTTCTGTTTTGAAAACCAGTTTTAGGTTTGATACAAATAAAAATAAAAAGTTTGCGTCCGTAAATAATTGACCATTATTTTCTGTAGGTTATTCAGAGGTCACGTTGCATACTGATTATTAAGGGCATTAGTTCACTAATGCGTTTTAGCACAAACGTAGTTCAATATCAGATCAGTAATAGTGTGACAGTTTCATTTCCATTGGTACACACAAGCGGGATTTGAACCCTGTACCCATTGAACAACTGAGCTACACAACATTGATATTCACAGTATTAAACAAAAACAAAACAAACGCATTCACGACCATTAACCCTTGCGGGGTAGTCAGAGGTTCAGGTGTTCATCTCCGCAATTGCGAAGGTAGTAATTCTATGGACACCTCGAACCCACGTATTAACCAGATAGTCAGTACTCAATGTGACAGGTGGTCAGCCATGTCGCCATTTACGAGCACAAACTATTACCTGTTCGACGAACAGGTAGGTTTCCTCACGATGTTTTCCCTCACCGTATAATTCGATGTATTTCGTAAATGTGTTTTTATTACGAAAATGTACATAGAAATTCATTAAAATTCATTTCCATTGGTACATGCTCAAGCGGGATTTGAACCCTGCACCCACTGATACAGAGTCAAGCCCCAAACAACTGAGCTACGTCAAATTCATATTCACAATATTATATATACATAAATTTACGTCTCTATTTCTTCACAATATATTTAGAGAATCTACAATCCTACATTGACAAATCTCTTGCTTCACTCACACCCATTAACCTTCTCATACATATTCTGTTCTTCACGCTACACCCGCCTTGAGAAGAATGTCTCCAATTTGATCTGTATAAGTTCTACGCGGCATACCCTGTCCAACTCTACCTTCCACGTAGCAAAGAACAGAAGAGCATGTATGAGAAGGTTAATGGGTGTGAGAGAAGCAAGAGAGATTTGTCACCCGTTCCAGGTGGCCTTATAGTCTCTGCCTATCCCGTTAGGGAAGTAGAAGCTTGTGAATACACATGTATGTAATCAAAATGCCTGCACTTTTTTTACATAAGAAAGCTTTTTATATTAAAACATCTAATTAAATTTTCTTATATGAAATAAAGTATTTTTTTTATTATCTTTATTTAATAATAATAAATGATACAAAGCATAATATAATAAGTCCATAATCTCTTACTGGGTAGTCAGAGCTTCGTGAATATAACCTTGTAAGCTCAAAACTTTCGCCGCGGCCGACGCGAGATGGCTCCCCGTGTAGTTTCGAAACCCAAAGGTGATTTAAAATAAATAGAGCGAATCATAAATCTGTCTCACCGTTATTGTAAAGTAATTTATTATAAAAATGATCTTTCACAAATTTTTTAACAGACTTTTGCTTCTGATTATGGTAATTAATAGTATATTTACATATTAATTCTGGTTAAGGCACAAATGTAAGATTTATAATATAAGATCTGACCATGGAGTAATTAATAAGAGGAGTGGGCCTTACGCAATATTTGTATGGAAACTAGCGTGGCATTACGCGGGGTGAAACGAGGTACGCGGGATGGAGGGGAGATATTACAACCAATTAAAACACGATATCTTTTTCTACTACATAATATGTTAGACTCCGCACGAATTAAAACACGCCATTTGGACTCCGCACCGCGTAACTGGGACCGCTCCTTACGCCGGGTCCTCTTTATATTTGGTTCATGGGTTTGACACTTTTGCCGATTCTAATGACACTTTTGCTAATCCACTACCAACTTCATACTTTTATTGATCTGATATGAAACGCATGAGTAGTCATGGGCCACAGATAAAATGTAGGTTTCGAGAATGCTTTGTTGATAGTTGACACTGAAACTCTACCTCAAAAGGGTTTTACGATTGAATGCATGTATGTATATAATATTGGACGACCTCTATGGCGCGATTGGTTAACCACCTGAACGATAATCGTGAGGTCCCGATTCCTACAGGCAGAGTTAAGAACTACGCTTTTCTTCTGCTTTCCAGTCTGGTCGTTGATTATATATTTTATATATGTATTTATCTATATATAATAAGTATATATTCCTTAAACATACGTTAACTAGTACCCTTAACACAAGTCTTAAATGTACTTAGCAAGGGGCTAGTTCAATTGGTGTAAAAGTGTCCTAAATATTATTATTATAATTTGTCCCCTAGTATTATAAAACAGATAGTAAATATTCATTGAATCCCCCATGTATATTTTAACAAAAGAACCCCATTTTTTAATATAGAGTTTTTTCTATACAAAAATCTACCCTCATATTAAATAAATTCAAGGGTATACATACATACAATGTCACGGACGTAAAAAGAATGCTAACTAGCTGCCGTTCTTCCTAACAAGTCGTAGGAGGCGACTAAAGGACTAGGGGTAAATGGAAATTTTGATATAAGTTAACCAGTTAACGTTAGAAGTACTTATAACCGCCGAGTGTGTATGAGATGTATGAGTGTCAATGAAGCGAAAGTTGTTTGTCAGGATCGGGATAGATGGGGATTCGTAATCTCTGCCTACTCTTATACAGGGAATTAGGTGTGATGTGTATGTATGTATGTAAGTTAACTAGTAACTAATATTTCATATTAATGCCAATACTACAATAGTACATACATACACATCACGCCTGATTCCCTGTAGAGGGGTAGGCAGAGATCACAGATCCCCATTTGTCCCTATATATACTACAATAGTAATGTCAAAAATGACTTAGAAGTATTTTGTATGTTTTATATATTCTGAAAGGAATTAATTATGTATTTGTTAGATATAAAGTTTCTGTATCGCTATTTACTATGTAGAGAAAATATGACAAACATACATTTGTTACTATAAACATACATACATATACTAAATTCACACCTCTACTTTCCTAACGGGATAGGTAGAGACTATTAGGCCACCTGGAACGGGTGACAAATCTCTCTTGCTTCACTCATACCCATTAACCTTCTCATACATGCTCTTCTGTTCTCCATTCAATTAATATACATATATGTAGCATTATTAAGTTAAGCAATACTTAAAAACCAAACTATCTACCTATCTTAACAAAAAACAAAACCCATTGTTCAATCTCGCCACTAGATGTCAACACCGGTAGCGCGCAAACCGGAACGGTTACCTTTAAAGTAAAATAAACATTTTGCGTTACGTATTTTTGTAAGGTGGGCTCTGCCTATTTATTGTGATTAGCGATTAGATGAATATTTGTAGGTGGACCCTCGATTTACGTTCCATCAAAACAAACAACGAACTATATGCCTGTCGTGCCTTAGGGATATACTTAAACAAGTTTGTTTAATATATTTTAAATTATGTTATAATTTATAGCCGATAACGGTGAGGGAAAACATCGAGAGAAAACCTACCTGTTCAACAAATAATGTAAGTGTTTGTAAATGGCGGCACGGCTTACCACCTGCCACATTGAGTATCTGACTTTATCTGACGACCATACCTAGGTCACAGTTTATGTGTATAAAAAAATTATAAAAAAAAATATACATAAATATTGGGGTTGTGACGTCATTTGGAAAATTTATTACAGCATTTAGTTATAAAAATATTACATTAAAAACGGTTTATTGACTTTAAATACACGTTATCTAATGTTTAAACAGTACATAATTAAAATTAAACATTTACGTATATGTTTTAATATTTTTTAATCACTAATTAAACATAAGTACATACGTAGGTTTTAAATGGCCAAACACTTTTGTAGATACATTAATGGTCATTCAAGCCTCTGACTACCCCGAAAAGGTTAATAATCTTCCAACTTATGTTTATAAAATTACATACATGATAACTTTACATTATTTTGACGAAATAATAATTTGTTTACTAAATATTGAAAGATTAACATTAATCCCTGCGGATTAGGGATTTGTAAAAATACGACTAGCTATCTTTCTGAAAGTCACTCTTGAGATGACTAAGGGACAATTGAAGTAGTGTAGTTATTATTTAGTGATGGACTAACAACTCTTCATTATATGTCCCATGCTAGCTGTGACTTAAAAAGAATGCATATTCTCAATATATCTACAAACAGACTTGGTAGAGTGTCTTAATCACTACATAGTATAAAACAAAGTCGCTTTCTCTGTCCCTATGTCCCTTTGTATGCTTAAATCTTTGAAACTACGCAACGGATTTTGATGCGGTTTTTTTTAATAGATAGAGTGATTCAAGAGGAAGGTTTATATGAATAATAACATCCATTAAATAGTGGAGTAGACTATACATTTTATACCCGTGCGAAGCCGGTGATTGCTTGTAAATGGCGTCCCACCTGTCACATTGAGTACTGGCTATCTGGTTAACACGTGGGTTCGAGGTGGTTATAGAATTACTATGCCACTTGAACCTTTCGCTTGCAAGGTTAATTAGTCCTTAATGTGTTAGTTTATTTTAGACATACTACATTCTAACGAGATAGGTAGAGACATATAAATTATAAGACAAAAGCGTTCACGACCATTAACCCATGCGGGGTAGTCAGAGGTTCAGATGTCCATCTCCGCAATTGTTTTCCTCACGATGTTTTCTCGCACCGTTGTATTCAGCATCTATGCAATTGTCTTTGTAATCGTCTTGTAAGTATCTATCTATGTTGTTGAGAAGAGCACTTATAATAAAAATTGGAACGATCCGAAAAACAATCAAGAGCGGAATTGCAGCTTCGACTTCGTTTTCCTTCGGTTGTAGCGGCTGGCGGCGTTGGTGTAACCATGGCGACTGAATTACAAGAAGTGCAAACGCCATGACATCAGTGTTTGTACTTCAGCCGACATACGAGTAACCTTAGTGGTGAATAGCTTAATAAAAAAATTAAAAAAGGATGTGATATTATATGGAACATCGGTGACAGGTTGCTAGCCCATCGCCCAATTGATTCCATTTACCCCTAGTCTCAGTAGATAATGATCTTAATAAGGGAAAACGTATAGTAAATACAATGTACACATTGCAGTTATTTAATCTAATGTTTGAATAGTACGCATTGATAAGACTTTGTATTGAACTGTTGATTGATTGATATGAATATGGCAGTGTTTGTATATTATTGTTTACTTGTTAATTTTTATTTTAAGTAATAAAGTACATGTAATCAATATATGTATTAATTATAAGTAAATAAAAATTTACTTTACTACAGTGTTGCGACAAAATTTCTAGAGAGATATGTGAGAAAATGCTAAGAGAATAAAAATTTCTTGTTATTGTATCCTATATCATTATTATTATTGTTATATATTTATATATATTAACTGTTGAGTCGAATGGTGAAGGAGAAACATCGTAATGAAACCTACCTATTCCTCGGGAAAGGTAAAAAATAGTGCGTGTATACGGCGATACGATACGATATCACGTTGAGTGCTGTATATCTAGTGAAACGATGTATACCTGACATGCCTTTGACTACCCAGCCACAATAAAAAAGGTAGTTTGCATACTCAAGTAGCTGTAATATGAAATTTAACGCAGAAACGTAATCATTGAATACTCTATTCCCAATATCAACATGGCTGCAGCAACTTATAATTACATCGCAATAAATTATAATCCAATCATGTATATTAAAATATGAGCTTTGATTGCCTCTGCTGATGCTCTAAATAATTATTGTTGTTTAGGTTCAGTGTTGAATGTTTTTTTGTTATTTCATTGTAAATGTTTATTAGTAAATTGTTTATGTGTATTGTATTGTCAATGATACCATTTTGGTAAACCTGTGATGGTGTTGTTGTGGAAATTGTATAAATAAATAAATATTCTAAGTCTGTAAATTTTGTATTTAATTTTGTATTTTCTGTATCTATACTTAAGATGTAAATAAAATTATTGTGTGTGTACCACCATTTACAATTCGTTGCTTTATTGAATGAATTTACGGTTAGTTAATCAGTTTTTAGTACTATAGAGAAAGTAATTCTATTTTAATGGTTACAACATAAGATTATCTGTAATTATTTAATCTACGATACATACATATACCTATAGACGGGTAGGCAGAGATCACGGGTTCCCATTTTGCCGATTCTGATAAACCATTAACATCCATACATCTCATATACACTCGATGGTTATAGGTACTGCTAACGTCACCTTTTTATAGTATGTCAACTTTCTTATTTAGTGATTTTGATTTAATTCGACTCTCAATTACTTTATATGATGAGAGAAAATCTTGACTATTGTTTATTAAAGCTGACTAATATATCTATTATTATTGTCTAAGAACAGGATACTTAATTTCCCTAAGGTACCTTTTACGATAGGCATGTTTCCTCTGATGTTTTCCCTTACCAGTAACAACTGTAAATCAAGTACATACTTCAATGAAAAACACATTTTTTATTTACTTATCGTTACATGCTACTGGGATTCGAACCTAGGATCTCTAATAAGAAGTCAGAAGTCTTCCCACTAGGCTAAAGCCACTTATAGATACATATATGTATGTATGTCGCAATATGTAACAAAACATCGTGAAGAAACCTACCTGTTCCCCGAGCAGGAGAGTTAGTTCTTGTAAATGGCGACAACGCTTACCGCCTGTCACATTGAGTACTGACTATCTGGTCTACACGTTGGTTCGACGTGGCCATAGAATTACTACTTTCGCAATTGCGGAGATGGACACCTGAACCTCTGACTACCCCGCAAGGGTTAATGGTCGTGAACGCGTTTGTCTTTCACAGTAATAAGAGTCGAAATAAAGGTAAGACCCTTTCAAAATTAAATCTTACTTTTTGGTTACAATGTTTTATTCCTAGGCGTTCGAAACTACGTACTTATATCTTTCAATGGATCTAATCAATGCCGATTTGTAACTAACACTGTATGACATCTATAGGTGTAATTAGGGATTTACTTACTATGTACATAATATGTATTAATATAACAAGTTTTTTTCCGTTTAGAGGGGTAGATAGAGACTACAGATACACATTTATTCCGAGCATTTAAAATCACTTTCGCTTTATTGTATTCATTTAATACTCTTTATATTGAAACTATAAATAGAAACATTAAATTCATAGTTTTATATAAATTAAATACATACATGTACTTCCATAATCGTTAAAAGGATGGACAGAAGAAAAGGTACAGAAAAACTTATCGAAATATGAATAAAGATAGTTACAAGAAACAAATAAGAAATATGTGTATAAAAATTGTGTGTTTTTATGAAACCACAGTAAAAGTTTTAAAATACATCTTACATAAATCTTGACAATTTTTTACATGATATACAAACATTAAAGAACTGAATACAATATTTAGTACAATCGTTGAGTCCTTTTAATCTATTTAGAATTATTATCAATGGACAACCGTCACGCGACATGCAAAACAGACGAAATACTTTGAGACGATGTAATAAAAGTTTCATTTTAATATATAAGTAACTAGCGACCCGCTCCGGCTTCGCACGTGTATAAAATATATAGCCTACTCCACTATTTAATGGATGTTATTATACATATAAACCTTCCTCTTGAATCACTCTATCTATTAAAAAAACCGCATCAAAATCCGTTGCGTAGTTTCAAAGATTTAAGCATACAAAGGGACATAGGGACAAAGCGACTTTGTTTTATACTATGTAGTGATTATTACTAGTGTATTATAAACATAAGCAGTCAATATAACCTCTTATCTCTTATTCGTATCTTACGTAAATAAAACAGCTAGTAAAATTGTACATAATATATTTATACACTACGTACACCCGCCTTGAGAAGAATGTCTTCAATTTGATCTGTATAAGTTCTACGCGGCCTACCCCGTCCAACTCTACCTTCCACTTTGGCTTTATAAATATTATGTAGTAATATCTTGGGGTTGTGATGGCATTAATATAGAATATTGGTAACAGGTTGCTAGCCCATCGTCTAATAGATCAAGATTCTAAGGTTATATATATACTAAAAGATATGAAATTAAGATATAATTTCATCATAATATTGTAGGACACTATTACACCAATTGAACTAGTTCCTTGCTAAGTACATTTAAGACTTGTGTTAAAGGTACTAGACAATTTATATTTAAGAAATATATGCTTATTATATAGATAAATACATTTAAAGCATATATAATCAACGGCCAGACAGGAAAACAGAAAAAGGGTAGGTCTTAACTCTGCCTCCATCGGAAATCGAACCACACGATTAGCGTTCAGGTGTTTAACCAATCGCGCCACGGAGGTCGTCAATAATAATGTATTTCTAAGATTATTATTATATTTATCATGTATTAATATAAATGTACCCAGGAGATACAATATACATTACTGTAAAAATATCTCTGAAAAATATTATCATATTGACTGATGTTTTATGTCTTACATAAAATGTTACTAAGAATAAAATTACGTATTTAAAAAATCCCTTTAAACCGAATCCTTCCATCCTTAACGTAACATGCAAGGACATCTATTGTTAATCAAACGAGATACATTTGAACCCCTACCGTGATTTTAAACAATGGAATGACCAGCTGCGATCCGGTTTTTGTTTAAACGATCTCCATGGCGCGAACGGTTAACCACCTGAACGCTATTCGTGAGGTCCCGGGTTCAATTCCCGGTGAATGTAGTTTCTTAACTTACAGGAGATGAAAATGTGTCTATATATTAGGAGTTAAATGAAATGGGGATTCGTGATCTCTGCCTATCCCTTTAGAGAAATGGGCGTGAGGTATATGTATATATGTTATATGAAATAGATAAAAGTTAATCTTAGTAAGAAGATTACTTATATGTTTTATTCTTAACGATTATTCTTTCTTACATGTATTATAAAATCAGTGGGCTAGCAACCTGTCACCAATGTTACATATGACATCACAACACCAATATTCGTGCTAAAAAGTGACCTAGGAGATATTATTGTCTCCAAGGTTCTGTCCACCACGAAAGTAGTAAAAGGACGTCAATGCATATGTATACAGTGTGTATAAATCTTAAAGTAAAATAAAAGTTAATATAAGCAATTTTAATTAATGCAAGACCTTAATCTTATCAGAGGTAATCAGAAATATAAATCACCATTATTTTAAAGCTTATTGGCAATTCAAGTAAAATTTTCCATAGTTATTTTGCACCCAAAGAGACAGTAAACCAATAGTCATTATAAGATGACTATTGCCTATTTCAATCTATTGGCAGATTTCCTCTCTATGTTTCCTCTCACTATCATACATATGCCAAGCATATGTGATAATGCACAAGTTTGAGTTCCGTTATTTAGTTAATAGATGTCATTAAGTATTACATACAAAACGTAGCGGATTGTAATAGTGGGGCAATTTCACATATTATTTTCTCTTTTTATAGAATGACAAACATCCTTAAAACAAGTAGTTTTTGTAATTAGGTTACACTTTTATGTAACTATAGTAGTTTGTTTTTAATAAACGATTACTGAGTATGTCTGTCGCACTTTTCCGATATTGACAGAGTGAGATGGGCCATTAGGGGTGGAGCCAACGCTTTTGTTTTGTTTTGAAATTGTTAAGGTTCGTTCATATTAAAAAGTAAATTTTATTTTAAAATTTAAAATATTAGTTTACTATTTAAATTTTTCAGTCCGCGTTATATGACATTTTCATAAATAACAATGAAAGAATATTGTAATATTGATGAAATTGGCGACCCGAATATACTGTATTAAGCACTGGAGACAAATAATTATTATAAAATTCTATTTATATTAAAAACGATCGTCATCACTTCCTTCTGATAAACTTTTTGCAGATACGTCAATGATATTGTCTACATGATTGTCGACTTCATACATTTTGTTTTCGATCATATAGAACTTAGTCGTTTATTGTTCGTCAACAAAGTCAGCAGCTCAGTGAAAGTTGAAAATACAAATAATTATTTTCGGTTGAAAATTTAGTCGGTTGAAAATTTGATCCTCAACTGGAACGAACCGAAGAACAATGAAGCGAAGAAATGCAGCATCGACTTCGTTTTTTTTCGGTTGTAGCGGCTGGCAGCGTTGGTATAACCATGGCGACGGAATAACAAGAAGTGCAAACGCCGTGGCATCAGTGTTTGTACTTTCGCCGACATAACCTTAGTGGTGAATGGCTTATTATTATACTATAGCATAATATATTAAAACGCATCACGCTTGCTTTCGTACAGGAGTAGGCAGAGTTTCATTCCTAGTATCTTTACGTCTTAATTAACCTAAATTTTGGGGACAAATATACATTAAGTATTAGTAAAGATTGCTAGCCCATCACCCATTTATTACATTAAGAACAAACTTAATCCTTTAGTCGCCTATTTCAACATAGCAAGATCAGTTTATACAGTAAGCTGTTTCCTAAATCCACCGCTAGATGTCATTAAAAGTATTTTAGAATGCGTCATGAACACTAAATGTTGGTATGAATAATATTGAATTGAATTTTATTTGAAATTTGCATTTTGGCAACCATAATAAATTCTTTATAAATAATCTTTACAAGATCAAGTGTTTGACTTGATTCAAGTCGTTTATATGAGTAAGGAGTGGTAAAGATAAACTGAATAAAGTCAGACATGTTTTTATTCAACATAAGTACAAGTACAGTGCATTCATTGAAAGTCAAAACATTTGCCTGACACTGGTTGTCCCTTAGCATTGAAATTCTACCGTTGGTTCGGAAGCCCTGGCTCGGAGAAAAACCAACAAGAAACTCCGGCTTTCAGGATTTTTTGCCAGTTACAAAAGCAAATTATACAGAAACATAATAGCAAGGTTAACTACTTGACGTTGAAAGGGACTAGGAGTGTATGAAATCTATTGGGCGATGGGCTAGCAACTTATGTCCTTTATTTAATATCATTACTTAGTACCTATCAGAAGTTGTACAGATCTAAAGAAAATACATTATGACAAAAAAACTTAATATAATGTTTTCAAGGTTCTAAACACCTTGAAAGGGATTACATACATACACACCACGTTCGTTTTCCTGTAGAGAGGTAGGCAGAGATCAGGGATCCCAATACTGACAAACAACTTTCACTTCATTTACACTTATACACCTCCTCATACACACTCGGCGGTTATGGGTAGCTATAGGCCGTATATATGTACGTAAAGAGTAATCTGATGGATATCAGTATACCCCATACAGAAATAGCAATATAATGTTTCACATTTCATTAGGTTAGATGAAGTTGTGCTAAGAGAAAAATTCCCTAGCAGCTTCCTTTGAAGATCAGCTCAGTTCGACTCATAATGTACAGACAGCGACCTCTATTGAAAAAAATATGCAACTTAGATGTATGTACAGCTTTTGTATTGTTACTCGTACATATATATGGGGTTAGTAATAGTGATAATTAGTGAAAGGTTGTTAGTCTATCACCCAAAGGATTTTATATATCCCTAATACCTTAGTAGCCTTCTATATTATGCTGTGTTGAAAGGCAGTTAGTTAGCATTCTTTTTAACATAAATACTTACACATCACGCCTGATTCCCTGCAGAGGGGTAGGCAGAGATCACGGTTCCTCATTGGTCCCGATCCTGACAGACCACTTTCGCTTCAAAACTTCTTTCTTATTTTTTTGTATTATTTTTAAGTACGAGATTATAATATCAATAGCAATAAAATAGTACTATCGATTTAAAAATAATATTTATTTTACGTTTTTGTTGATTTCTCAAATGTACTTATAATGATATAGAAATTGCGTAGAACATTCGTCTTAAAACAATCAATACTAAGCTTAAATCTATTGCTAGTGACATCTTTGTTCTGTTGATTACAAAATCATGAGACATTCAAATAATTTTATGAATGATATTTGCATGCTTATTCTTCGCAGGGTAAAAGATTTTCCGGTATTCATCTTTGTAATGACAAATTAATTAATTTATGGCGAATAATAAATAAAAGCACATCAAAAATAACAAAAATACAGCAAAAATAGATTTGGGTTCGTTTGTGTTTTTTTTTATTTAATATGCCATTCACCACTAAGATTATGTCGGCAAAAGTACAACTAAAAATAAAAAAAAGTACAAGTAAAATATAAATAAAGTCAAAGTACACTGATGCCATGGCGTTTGCACTTGTTATTCAGTCGCCATGGTTACACCAACGCCACCAGCCGCTACAACCGAAGAAAAACGAGGTTGAAGCTCCAATTCTGCTCTTCCTTGTTCTTCGGTTCGTTCCAGTTGAGGATCCAAATATAATCCCAAAGCAAATATACTTAGCCAGTTTGGCATCACAATTGACTAAATATTCAGCCGAAAATAATTATTTGTATTTTCAACTTTCACTGAGCTGCTGATTTTGTTGACGAACCATAGACGACTAGTCTCGTTTTACAAAAAATCACTCGAGAGTGAAAAAGTTACCAGGGCCGAGTGACTCGAGTGAAAAATAGTCACTCGAGTCACATCACTAAAGCACAGATAATACTACAGTACTGAAGCAAAGTAAATGCTGCATGCAGTCAATTACCACCAAAAACATTCTAATTAATTCTGTATTTTCACCTACATTGCAACACAATATTAAAAACTTACAAAGCATAACTGTAACAATACCATTTTCAAAAATGCACCCAACGACACCTAGCGTATAGTTACGTAGGGGCATATTGAAAAGGGTGGCGTTAGAAGTACCTATAACCGCCGAGAGTGTGAGTGCCAATGAAGCGAAAGTGGTTTGTCATGATCGGGACAGGGGATCCGTGATATCTGTCTACCCCTTTACAGGGAAACGGACGTTAACGTATGTGTTATGTAATTGCCTCAAAACACACAATTACTTTAAAAATAGCATTAAAATTATTAATTCTGAAGCGTTATTTATATCAAATAAGCGAATTAAGTTTAGGAACTGGATTTGCACAGCATAACTCTAACAATACCGTTTTTAAAAAGGCACTAAACGACATCTCTCGTATAGTACATGAAACGTCGAGAAGTAAAATTTGTACATCCATTATATTAACGCCTCTACTTCCCTAATGATATAAACAGACGATTGTTCGTTACCTTGAACTATCAAATCTCTCTTGCTTCACACACCCATTAACCTTCTCATACATGCTCTTCTGTTCTTCACTACTAACACCCGCCTTGAGAATAATGTCTCCAATTTGATTTGTATACATATTCTTTACAGACATTTGAACTATTTATTTTATATACTATTCGTGTTTGTATAACGTCAATAAGGAACATAGTATGGCTAGCTCATCACCCGATACAATCCACTTTGTACTTTAGTCATCGACCCCACACTAGATGTCTCTAACAGTTAATTTATATTTTGAATTATTTCTATCTATTATTCGGTGAATATTTTTCTTAGTGCTTTTATCATAGTTTTTACAATACATTCTTTTAATTTTTATCGGAGTATTCTCTATTATTCTAAAAAAACTAGTAACGTAAAAGACCTACCTGTTACCCTAACAGATAATATTCAATGCTTGTAAATGGCGACATGGCTTACCACCTGTCACATTGAGTACAGACTAGCTGGTCAAGATGTAAGTTCGAAGTGGCTATAGAATTACTACCTCCGCGATTGCGGCGATGGTAACCTGAACCTCTGACTACCCCGCAAAGTTGTCAACGCGTTTGTCTTTATATTATAAATAGGTCAGTACCTGTAAATGGCGACATGGTTTACCACCTGTCACATTGAGTACTGATTATCAGGTAACAAGAGGGTTTCCAGTGGCCAAATACTATCACAAAAACCATGTTCATGGTGGATACTCAACCTCTGACTACCCCGAAAGAGCTACGGTTGTCATTGCATAAAATAATTGCATAAAATTTGTTATGTCAGTTGCTTCGTGGTATTTACTAGAGACTATAGTATTCCTAGGTCACTGTTATTTATAGGTTGCTAGCCCATCACCCAATAGATTCTATTTACCCCTAGTCCCTTAGTCGCCTCCTACGACATGCCGGGAAGATCGGCAGCTAGTTATCATTCTTTTACGTTCCTGTGTGTTTTATTAAGCCCGTTCATAACATTTCCTAAATTGTGAAGGAACATACATACATATGTACATAAGCTTCACGACTTATGTATGTAATATGGGTATTTGTGAACGTATATGACTGCACGTGTAAGAAAGTTACTTTTACGAATAAGTTTCGTAATATTTCACTAGATGTCGCTCTAATATTTATTCAAATTAGTATTACTTGCGTTTATAATGTAGTTTTATTCTGTATTAATTAATAACTATAGTAATTAAGAAAGCAATTAACTTCGAGTTTTTCGGTTTTCATCCCTTAATATTGTTATAGGGGATTTTTATTAAATATGACAGAAATATTCACGACCTTTATTCCATACATGGTAGTCAGAACTACGAAGTTAGTGATTATAGCTATAGTAACCTCGAACCAGTTAGTCAGCAGGTGGTAAACCGTGTCGCCATTTACAAGGACTGACTATTACCTATACAGATTTATAAATTCCTTTCGTAACCTTCCATACTGAGTAACAGTTTTATAAATTCCTTTTGTAACCCTCCTTCATCCATTCGCTCCATGTGTCCAAACCACCTTAACGTACCTTTCTCTATAATATATTTTCGTCACTACATCTCCTTTCATACCATAACGTTCACGAATCATTTTATTCCGTACCCTATCACAATCATACATTACACATTTTCCTGAGGGATCTCATCTCTACCACATATTATTATTTTGTGGAGGAATATCATATATGGAAATTAATACATATACCATTCCTCAAAAACATTAAGCTAAGTTAGATTTTTATGACTTATTAATGCGGATATTATAATTAATATAAATATTATTTAAAACACACCTATTGCGGTCCCTAATTTATAAATGCTGACATCTATTTGAAATTGAATTAATTAATACGTCGAAACTTTATCAACTACCTTCAAAATATAATGAGAATATTGGTAAGAATATTATACCAATTGAACTAGCCCCTCACTAAGTACATTTCAAAATTGTGTCGTGTTATTTACTCTTGATACATATATATCTAATAAACGTCCATTAATCCTTTTCGTGGTCGACAGATCTTCAGAGATACATATCTTAAGTCACTTTAAAGCATGAATATTGCGGTTGTGCTTTCGTATGGAACACACTGACAGGATACTAGTCCATCGCCCAATAGATTCCATTTACCCCTAATCCCTTAGTCACCTTCACATACAATGGTTACATAGAAGCTATTTGACAGTTTTATTATAAATATTTGCTTCATTCGGCGTAGCTCAGTTGTTTGCGGCGTGCGTGACTGTATCAGTAGGTACAGGGTTCAAACCTTGTAGCAAATACTAATGGAATGAATTTTGCTATGTACATTATGACAATAACAATTAGTGAAACTAAAGATTGTAAGGAAACTTATTTATTCTTTGAACAGGTAATGGTGCTTGTAAACAGCGACATGGCTTACCACCTGTCCCATTCAGCACTGACTATCTGGTCAACACGTGGGTTCGAGGTGACCATAGAATCACTACAACCTCTGACTACCCCGCAAGGGTTAATTTTGTAAAAAAAACAACAATTAGTAATTAAATAAGCTTTTTATTAATTAACTTTGAAACAATCTTAAACCAAACAGTATTTCGAAGCACATTAATCAATATTTAAATCACATTCTTATTATACAAGGCACGGTTAAAATCACTTCCTTATTTACATTATATTACCAATATACATTTTCTACTTACATACATACATACATTTGCTCTACTCAACGGGGTAGATTGAGACATGGATCTCACATTAAACATCTATACATGACTTATTAATACACTACACACTCAATATTAATACAAATTTATATTAACATATAATAAACTTTTTATCTATTACGTATGGACAGTATAAAGACATATTTTATCTTACTATCGTTGGTTTGAACCACAGGGAAATAATATCTCCTAGGTCACTTTTTAGCATGAATATTGGGGTTGTAATGTCATAACCCATATGATAATTACTAAATACTTATACAAGAAAAAGATAACTAAAATTACATATACATTCACATATTTTAATCCCGTTCGAGATGGACAGAACCTCGGAGATATAATAGTCACTAAACAACTTCAAAATAATGATAGCATTAATATAAAACATAAATATATGTTTGCCATCATATATTTATACAAATCAAATCAATTATACAATTCCAATGTTACTTCAATTCAATACAAGTAACTTTACAATTCAATTCAACTTACAATTCAATAATCAATTTTCATTGAGTGTGCGTGTTTTATTACTTTACACATACATTAACTAAAAACTATTAAAATCACTGATGCTTATTAGTCATTTTAATTACATACATACATAATATTCAACCCTTTCGGCGTGGACAGAACCTTGAAATATCCTCGGTCACTTAAATCATACGGGCTACCTATAGTCTATTCGCGATAAGTAAAAAGTGACGTCATGATATATAGACGTTAAACTGACCAATGAGACGTTAGTAAATGAGAAAACAATTCACATCGACCAATTGCAGACGACAGTTGTCACGTCTCATTGGTCAAATCGTCGGGACAAGATGACGTCACTATTTTCTTAATGCGAATGTACTATAAATTCAGGTACCCCTAGTCCCTTAGTCGCCTCCTACGACATGCCGGGAAGAACGGCAGCTAGTTAGCATTCTTCTTACGGCTCTACTAGCACTGAACTACAATTATTAATAATTACAAAACATTGAATAACAGAATTCGGATTATTACATACTAAAGGGCGACGTTAGAAGTACCTATAACCGCCGAGTGTGTATGGGGTCTGTATGTCAAAGCGATGAATTAGGTCATAATTGGGAAGCCGTGATCTCTGTTCTACCCTTTTAGGATAGGCGTGATGTGTATGTATCACTACATAGTATAAAACAAAGTTGCTTTCTTTGTCCCTATGTCCCTTTGAATGCTTAAATCTTTGAAACTACGCAACGGATTTTGATGCGGTTTTTTTAATAGATAGAGTGATTCAAGAGGAAGGTTTATATGTATAATTACATCCATTAAATAGTGGAGTAGGCTATATATTTTATACCCGTGCGAAGCCGGAGCGAGTCGCTAGTTTTTGATATAGTCGAAGATTTATTTCTCATACATGCTCTTCTGTTCTTCACTACGTACATCCGCTTTAAGATTGCCGAGTCTACTTTTACAATACTTTAAGACTTCTATATGACATGTAATATAGTGTATTATATGGTTTTATATCATTTTCCAGGTAGACAGACTTGTAGAATTAAAAACCTAACAAATCAATATTATTAGTACTTAATAATTGAGAATTTAATAACATTATTATTAAAATATTTAACCTATTATATTAAAATCAAATATTCATGACAATACTCACTTTAAGGGTAGACAGACCTATTGTGACAACTCTAATACAATATTTGACCTTACAAAACCCAAGTTTATTAAATAGTCAGTACCTATTGCAATAGGTACAAAGACTATTTCAAATAAACATAATAACTAACAAACGTAATAAATCAAATTAATATTCTATCATACATACTAAATTAAAAACTTATTTATACAGAAACATACTGAAAAAGGGTGACGTTAGAAGTACCTATAACCGCCGAGTGTGTATGCTGTCAATGAAGTTAAATTATCATCTCTGCCTACCCCTCTATAGGGAAACGGACGTGATGTATATTCATATATGTATGTTTTTATTATTAAAGATATAGACATATACATACATACATCCCTCAATCCCTTTCGGGGTGGACAGAACCTCGGGAAAATAGCTTGGTAACTTTCAAAAACAAACAAACAAACAAACGCATTCACGACCATTAACCCTTGCGGAGAAGTCAGAGGTTCAGGTGTTCATCTCCGCTATTGCGAAGGTAGTAATTCTATGGCCACCTCGAACCCACGTGTTGACCAAGTCAGTACTCAATGTGACAGGTGGTAAGCCATGTCGCCATTTACAAGCACTAACTATTACCTGTTCGAGGAACAGGTAAGTTTCCTCACGATGTTTTCCCTCACCGTAGTATTCGATGCATTTCGTAAATGTGTTTTTTATTACGAAAATGTACATAGAAATTCACTAAACTTAATTTCCATTGGTACATGCTCAAGCGGGATTTGCACCCTATACCCACTGATACAGAGTCAAGCCCCAAACAACTGAGCTACGTCGAATTGTAATTGGTAACTTTTAGTATTAGGATTAATAATTATGTTTCAAGACTAGTATTAGGTATGGACTAGAAAGACCTAACTTAGTTCTTAAATTTAACGTCGTAAGAATCGACAGTGAGATCTAGGTATTAGATTGACTGTAGGTTTAATAATAATATTTGGGACACTAATTGAACTAGCCCCTTGGTAACTACATTTACGATTTAAGGGTACTATAGTCAACGTATATTTCAGAAATAAATACTTATTTTATATAAATACATATATAGTATATATAATCAACGACCAGACTGAAAAGCAGTAGAAAAGCGTAGTTCTTAACTCTACCTCCACCAGGAATCGAACCAATCGAGCCACGGAGGTCGTCATAATAATATTTGGGACACTAACACCAATTGAACTAGCCCCTTGGTAATATATATAATTAATTATGATATTTTCAAACTCAGACTCCACCGGCAATCGAACCCGGTACCTAATGATTAGCGTTCAAGTGGTTAACCATATCACCATGAAGATTATTATTAATATGTTTATATAAGTATGTTTCTATAGAGAATTTTATGAATAATTTCTAATTTATTGATAAACCTGCCTATCCCTCTGAATAGGCAATAGTCAACATTTACTTATTATATTCGATAGTTGTAATTAAGCATACAGTTTACGTCCTTTAATCCATTTCAGGGTAGACAAAACTTCAGAGACAATTATATCTCCTAGGTCACTTTTTAGCATTAGGGTTTAGATGACATATGGAACATTGATGACAGGTTGACAGCCCATCGCCCAATAAATTCCTATTACCCCTAGGCCCTTAGTCGCCTCCTACGACATGAAGAAACGGCAGGTAGTTAACCTTCTTTATACCCCATAAGGGATAATGGTCGTAATATGTATGTTATATTAAACAGGGTAATTTATATCGATAAGGAATCCTACCTATTCGTTTCAATAGGTAATAGTCTGTACTCAATAGGCATATAAGATTGGGTGCTGACCATGGAGTAATTAATAAGAGGACGCCTTACGCGATATTTGTATGAAAACTAGCGTGGCATTACGCGGGGTGAAACGAGGTACGCGGGATGGAGGGGAGATATTACAACCAATCAAAACGGCATTGGCCAATCAAATTAGGTATCTTCTTTCTACTACACATTTTTAGACTCCGCACCAATTAAAACACGCCATTTGGACTCCGCACCGCGTAACGGGGACCGCTCCTTACGCCGGGTCCTTTTTATATTTGGTTCGTGGTGCTGACTTTATGATGAAATATCTTTTAAAATCCGAAATAATTATTCACTCAAAGTTTATATATCTAATTGTATAGTATTAAACTTAATATATTACATATATTCACGCCTCTACATCCCTAACGGGATAGGCAGAGACTATAAGCCACCTTGAATGGGTGACAAATCTCTTGCTTCACTCACAACCATTAACTTTATAATAAAATCAAGTCCATGTACTTTTTAAGATAGACAGAAGTCATATATCCTATTATTTCAAATCCTGACAAACCACTTTCGCTTCATTGACCCTCATACATCTTCTCATACACACTCGGCGGTTATAGGTACTTCTAACGTCACCCTTTTTAATACTTAACACATATATCGTACTACTATAACTAATGTATTGAATAAAAATTACGTTGAATCCAAATAGCTATAATAATATTTAGGACATTATTACACCAAATGAACTAGCCCCTTGGTAAGTACATTTAAGGCTTGTGTTAAGGGTACTAGTCAACGTATATTTAAGAAATATATACTTATTATATATAGATAAATACATATATAATCATTAACCAGACTGGAAAGCAGAAGAAAAGCGTAGTTCTCAACTCTGCCTCCACCGGGAATCGAATCCTCACGATTTTATTCAAGTACTTAACCAAGTAAAAATACTATATAACCTTTATTTCCATTAGGTATTAATAGCTATTTGGGTTCAACATATATTGTTACATACATTCACATATATATTACTTAGCAGGATATATAGAGATCACAAATACAACATTCACAGCATACATATCACGCCTGTGTCATTTTACGTATGAAACATTGGTGACAGGTTGCTAGCCCATCACCCAATAGATTCCTCACGCCTCTATTTTCCTATTGGATAGATAGACTATTGGACAACCTTGAATGATCTTGACTATTTGTTCAAGGTATTCTTATTCCCATTTATACACACACATTTGAGGGTAGTCAGAGATCACGGTTACACTTAAGAAGCGATTGCAAAGTTGCGTGTAAGTATAAAACACTAATATTCAAGTTTATTATACTTTTACAACTTGCACTGGTACCCAAGTCTACTAATACGTTTCAGCTCAATCGTACTTCAATATCACTTTAGTATCATTGTGAACTTCGTTGAATAACTAAAGTAACAAACTTCACCATTTTTAAGTCAAAATTAGTCACTTTTGCTAATCCACTACCAACTTCACACTATTACTGAAGTGCTATCTAACTACGATTGAACTAAAACGAATTAATAGAATTATACCCATTACTATAGTTCATTCGTGTTAAGAAAATAGTGACGTCATAATATCTCCACGAATTGACCAATGAGACGTGACAACGGTTGTCTGCAATTGGTCAATGTGACTTTTTTCCAATTTACTCACGTCTCATTGGCCAGTTTAACCTCTGATTATCATGACGTCACTATTTACTTAACGCGAATAGACTATAGTTAGTATTCCATCACTTCCATAACATAACACTTTATCCTACACACTTTCTTACCAAACAGGGTAGACTGCAATCACGGGTCCCACTCAAAAGTTCTTCGGGCTGCCGTTTATCCTATTAATGGTCACTGGAGAGGTAATGGACTGGATAACCTCTGCCAACTGGTTATCGAGTTTCGGCACCTGGAGCGCCCGTTTCGCCGACCGAGTGCGAAATTTCGCCGATTCACTGCCTACCATACCGGGAGCTAGTGACTTTATGCATCTGTTGAAAGAAGACAATGTTACTTACTTATACTTGGAAGGTAAATATAATGATAGAGAGGATATTGATTAGTATGAAACTATGTGTGTGGTACGTAAATAAAACTAGCTGCCGTTCTTCCCGGCATGGTTTAGGAGGCGACTAAGGGACTAGGGGTAAATGGAATGTATTGGGCAATAAGCTCCGTGACGCGATCGGTTAGACACCTGAACGCTAATCGTGAGGGGTTCGATTCCCGGTGGTGGTAAAGTTAAGAACTACGCTTTTCTACTGATTTCCAGCCTGGTCGTTGATTATATATGCTATATATGTATTTATCTATATATAATATGTATACATTTCTTAAATATACGTTGACTAGTACTCTTAACACAAGTATAAATGTACTTAGCAAGGGGCTAGTTCAATTGGTTTAATAATGTCTAAATATTATTATTATATTATATAAGCTAGCTACTTGGCACAAATATTACATTGTCACAACCTCAATATTCAGCTAATAAGTGACCTAGGAGATTTTAGTGTCTCTTAGGTTCTGTCCACCCCGAAAGGGATTAAAGGACGCGTATGTATGTATATGTATGGTGTAATATTTTGTATATAAATAATAAAAAGGCACAAAGTTATCCTTGAGAGGACCTTGTCCTTTACAGAAATCATACGAAATATAACAAATAACATAACATAAATATGTATGTATGGAGCGATAAACAAAAATATAGGTTTTGTTCTTTCCCTGATACACTTACAAGCGCTTTTGAAATAACCACTGTCGCCATCTATTGGTGAGAAATGGGAATTGACATTTTATTTGCACATTGTCTTGAAGATAAATCTAACCATCTATGAAATCGAAATAGAACACGACCTGACATGTTATAGTGCAAATGTATGTAAGGTACTGGCTTACCTATACCTATCCCGAGTGATTGGCAGGTTTCCTCACGATGTTTCCCTCACCGTTAGCAAATTCAAAATACGTGCGTAATAATTAATATCGACGGTGGAAATACTATCTTTCTTATTCGCAACATCACAGGCGTATGAAATGCTTTGTTTTTAATTTTTGTGAAACTTGGCCCCAACGAATTAGAAAATGTAACAGAACTTAAATTTTATAAAAAAAAAAAACTATATACAACTAATAATACATACATAATAATATATCGTCGTTGCGCCTGCCAAAACCGATAAAGACAAAATCGTAACTTTTGAGGAGAGACAAAAAACTGTTTCTTTTGTAACTAAGACCCTTAAGTCAAAAACTGAGTATGCACAAAATTAAAATGAGGTAATATGGATCTGTTGTAATATAATTTGTTTGTTATATGACTTTATTTTAGGACTCAGAATTTTATTTCTTTAATTTTGACACATAACTGTTTATTTTTGAGTCGTAAAAATCCGCTATGTAATTTTCATTACAAAGCGGTTTTTCCAGTGACTTTATAATGCTGAATTAGGAAATATAATTATCCTACTCTGACACATAGCGGCTTTTCCCCCATAACGATAGCTCCAAAATTCTCTTTTACATTAGAAGAAATGATGTAAAGTGTTAAGTTAGCTAGTAATTTAACGTACGTATACGTAAAATTAAGCACAGTAATGTCCGTTTTACAGATATCCGTAGTTTAAACTAAGCGGTAATGAAAAAAAACCTAAGATCAAAGAATAGCATATTTATATATAAAAAAACTTTGGACGGACGGTAAATCTTTTTCCTGGCACCATTTTTAATACTCTTTATGCATTTTAGAATAGGACAGTAGGGCATCATCTACGTAAATCCGCGAACTACTTGACCGACTATAATGACTTGGGACCTTCGCAAGTTCGTTTAGCCATTTATTTACTGAAGCGGATTACCTACAATGGTTTCTTAGCATTGTTTGCTCTGTCACTATAGTTTGCTTTAACATTTTGTTGATATCATTTTTTCTTAGTTTGGATTAGGCCGAAGACTTGAGTCTGTATCAGAGGGTACAGGGTTCAATGGAAATGAAGTTTCGTAATAAAAACACTTTTATTAAATGCATCGAATACTACGGTGAGGCAAAACATCGCAAGGAAACCTGAACAGGTAAAAGTTAGTGCCTATAATCTGGAGACTTTATGGGTTACTACCTGTCACATTGAGTACTAACTGTCTGGTCAGCACCTGGATCCGAGGTAGCCATAGAATTACTACCTCCACGATTGCGGGGATGAATACCTGAACTTCTAACTACCCCGCAAGGGTCGTGAAAGGTCGGGAACGCGTTTGTCGTTTCTCTTTTGTTGCTCTCGGAAAACTTAGAAATGGGAAGGCCCCCGGCGAAGACGGAATCACCCCTGAACTTCTCCACTCCTGGAGATGCTTGAGGATTTGTTTAATTCCGTCATAGCCAATGGGACTACCTCGATGGCGTGAAGTGGGAGTGTGGTGGCCTTGTTTTTTCAAAAAGGGAGACAAGGCTCCATTGAAGAGTTATAGACCAATCGCGCTCCTAAGCCACGTTTACAAGTTGTTTTCGAGGGTGCTTACAAATCCTTTCGCCTTAAGATTTGACGCCACCAGCCACCGGAGCAGGCCGGATTTCAGAAAGGCCTATAGTACCGAAGACCACATTCACACGGTGCGGGAGGTTATACAGAAGTCTCATGAGTATAAACGGCCGCCCGAGTCTTGCCTTCGTAGACTACGAAAAGGCCTTCGACTCGGTTGAGATCTGGGCTGTTCTGGAATCACTGCAGCGATGCAAGATCGATTGGCGATATGTGCAGATGCTGAGCAGCCTATATAGTATGGCAACGATATCTGTTCAAGTTCAAAATCAAAAGACGAGTCCTATACAGTGGCTCAGAGGAGTGAGACAGGGGGATGTTATCTCCCCAAAACTGTTCTCAAACGCACTGGAGGACGTCTTCAAAACTCTGGATTGGACTGAGATGGGTATCAATAAAAATGGCAGATGCCTCACGCACCTTCGCTTCGCTGATGACATAGTCTTAATAGCGGAGTCGCTGCAGGATTTGCAGATAATGCTGCACAGTTTGAAAGCTACCTCACGGTCGGTCGGTCTCCGGATGAACTTGGACAAGACTAAGATCATGTTCAATGAACTTGTGGTTCCCGGAGCCGATTACGATCAGATGATAGACGCTCGTAGCTGTCCAGGAACATGTCCTACCTGGGCCAAGTATTGCAGTTGGGTAAAGACAGTTTCTAACGGGAGATTTCCAGAAGAGTGCAGCTTGGCTGGGCAGTATTCGGTAAGATTGCGTCACATCTTCTCGTATCCACTACCGCAGTGCCTGCAAAACAAGTGTGTCCTACCCGTAATGACATACGGGGCCGAGGAGCTGGAACATGACAATCAGGCTAGTCCCATCGACTACATGTTGCTCAGCGAGCTATGGAGCGTTCAATGCTGGGTATCTTGTTAAGGGACATAGTCCCTTAACGAGGACTATCCGGGAAAGAACCAAAGTGAGTGACATAGTCTATCGCTTGTTGTAAGCTGAAGTGGCAGTGGCGGTCTATCCCATTCTACTGTCTCTAAAGTGTAGTTTGTCCAGAAGATTCTAATACTTTGCGCCGTTTGTGGGATGTTTCTCACTGTCACTCATAAAAGTTTTTAGCTTCCCCTGAAGAAAGAGACCAAAAGTAATCAAAGACATCTTTGTGGGTTTGTTCTATTCGCTACAGCTCCGATGTTGACAAGGAACACTTTGCATAACTCTTTCAGGGACAATGTTTTTATGTACTTCTTTTGTAGAATTTCCCAAATAATTGGAGAGTTTTGGTTTATCTTCTTTCTTCGGCCCACTGCCACTTCAGCTTACAACAGCGATAGACTATATCAATCACTTTGGTTCTTTGCCGGATAGTCTCCGTTCCGGACTCTGTCCCCTTAACGAGATACCCATGCATTGAACGCTCCATTGCTCGCTGAGCGATATATAGTCGGTGGGCTAGCCCGACTGTCATGTTCTACGTCTCGGCCGCGTATGTCACTACGGGTAGGACCCACTGGTTATAACCCTGGTCTTCAGGCACTGCGGTAGTGGCGACGAGAAGATATGACGCAACTTCCCAAATGCTCCCCAGCCAAGCTCCACTCTTCTGGAAATCTCCCGCTTGAAACTGTCCCTACCCAATTGCAATACTTGACCCAGGTAGACATATTCCTGGACAGCTTCAAGCGATCAGCTCTGGGATCACAAGTTCATTGAACATGACCTTAGTCTTGTCCACGTTCATACCGGAGACCGACTGACCGTGAGGCAGCGTTTAAACTGTGCCAGCATTCTCTGCAAATCCTGTAGTGACTCCACCATTGAGACTATGTCATCAGCGAAGCGAAGATTCGTGAGGCATCTGTCCATTGTTATTGATACCCATCTCAGTCCAATCGAGAAGTTTTGAAGACGTCCTCCAGTGCGTTTTGAGAACAGTTTGGGGGAGATAACATCCCCTGTCTCACTCCTCTGAGCAACTGTATAGGGACTCGTCTTTTTGGTTTTGACTTGAACAGATATCGTTGCCACACTATATAGGCTCATCAGCACCTGCACATATTGCCAATCGATCTGGCATCGCTGCAGTGATTCCAGAACAGCCCAGATCTCGACCGAGTCGAAGGCCTTCTCGTAGTCCACGAAGGCAAGACACAGCTGACGGTTAATCTCATGGGACCTAAGATGACCTAAGTGGCACCTAATTGGTTAATTGATCATTACTTTATGTTTCATTACGGACCTATATTGTTTTATGGTAAAGGGATAGAGTATAGAGTAATAGAGTTATTCGTAAGTACGAACACAGAGCTATTTTCCAACCAACATGCATTGGGTACAATATAGATCATGTGTAGCTACATATCAATCTACCTAGACCCCTTTTTATCTATTAAAATCACATTAAGTGAGTACAACAGAACCAACTGATGAAATTCCCATGTGGTTTTAAGTTATGTTTAATTATTGCTACTTTATTTAACTTAAATGCCTATTATAATCAACATACTTACTTCTGCTTTGTGTAATACAGGTGCAACATGTTTTTATCACTTATTATGTAAGATTGCTATTCTAAATATTAATTATTTAATAACAAAAACAAACCAAATCATACCCGGCGCAAGATTGATATTCCGCTATGTGCAACCGCGCGCGCAACGCAGCGTGTAAGTACTTCGCAGAGGTCGAAATGGAAATACGCGGATTTTT
The DNA here is from genome assembly GCA_030578115.1 of Leucoptera coffeella. Classification (NCBI taxonomy): domain Eukaryota; kingdom Metazoa; phylum Arthropoda; class Insecta; order Lepidoptera; family Lyonetiidae; genus Leucoptera; species Leucoptera coffeella. Next base: position 11,489 of record JAMBLF010000687.1, on the reverse strand, counting down.
GTTTGAACGATACATAGCGGAAAAGGCTATTTTCTTATTCTTTTGAGATATCAAAAAACGGGTTTCACAGGCATGACGGGCGTATCGAGTTTACTTTAAAAGTGTAAAAAGGTCAATTTTGTTAAAAAAACGTTTATCGGTTTTTCCAGGCGCAACGACGATATACTTTGAATCGCTCTCCTGTGTAGTTGCGAAATGGAATAAGCAAGATAGCCTCTCCACCCTCGATGTATATTTAACTATAATATTACCTACATTATTTATCTTATATCAATGCCGTCCAAATGCGGTCACTGAGAAGCATGTTAGGAGTGACTTTGAATGATAAAATTAAAAATAGTGCGATAACGGAAGGTTGCGGTTTCAAAGAAGATGTAGTGACTAAGATTGAAAAGAGCATTCTTCAGTTTGGACATGTGATGCGGATGAATAATAGCAGATTGACAAAAGGAATATATATATAAGTGAAGTGGAAGAGCGGTTACATAGGGACATATAACAGTCAGATATACGCTATATTGAAAAAGGGTGATGTTAGGAGCACCTATAACCGAGTGTGTATGAGTGTCAATGAAGCGAAAGTGGTCTGTCAGTGGGACAAATGGGAATCCACGATCTAATATCAGGCGTGATGTGTATGTATTATTCATCTTTTAATATGTTGCTCATAATATTCGTTGGTTGCTGGTTGGGCTGCAATCTCATTCTGATGGATTATTTAATTAAGTTGTAATGAATTGTGTCTGCAGTTTCTTGGCATTTCTTCTCTGTAGGATTTTGCTTTACGAAATGCCAATTGGATTTATTAATATTTTTTTTAAATTAACTAATTGTAATGACAACTTTTCCGGTGGAAATATTTTTTTTTTACTTTCAATAAGTGATTTTATAATCCTCATATTGAATAAAAAGCATTTCATTTCATCTTTCTTTTACCTACCTAGCAGCCTCCTGAAGCCTCCGTTCCAGTATCTCGTTCTTTAGTTTGGCGGCCGCGAGCTCTCGCCTGAGCTCCGCTTTGCTTTTGTTCCCCTTCGCGTGCAGCAAAGGATGCCTCTTCAGCCGATTCGCCGAGGGTCTGGTCTCCGGAGACGGGTCTACCATTTTCTGGTGAAGAAAGTTAATAATTATAAGATTTAGACATTACACCAATTGAACTGGCCCCTTGGTTAGTACATTGTAAGACTTGTGTTAAGCGTACTAGTCAACGTATATTGAACTAATATATACTTATTATACATAGATAAATAGCATATACGAGGGGCGTTCAATGTATTCTCGGTATCGGGGTGTTTTACTAAGTATGTGGGTATTCTAATACATTCATTAAATAATCACATTTTCTGAGGGTATAAAATATAAATATCACATAGTTACTCCAATTAGTTCTCTTGTAATCATCGGTGATAGACGATTGTAATGACTGACGCGACAATGTTGAAAAAAATTGAACACCGCGCTGTAATTAAATTTTTGACAAAACAAGGAAAAAGTCAAAAAAACATTCACGATGAAATGGTGGCCGTTTACCGTGAATCTGCACCTTCATTATCTACAGTTCAAAAGTGGTCAAGTGAATTCAAACGGGGCAGGGAGAGCATTGAAGATGACCCTCGCTCGGGCGGCCCCCGTTACTGCCTCTACGGAAGACAATGTGAAAAAAGTCGAGAAACTTGTACTGGAGAATGCTCGAATAAAGGTTAAAATGTTAGCAGAGATGATTAACCTATCCGTTGGTGCCACACACAATATTCTTCATGAACATCTTAACCTCTCAAAAGTCAGTGCAAGATGGGTGCCGCGAATGCTCACAGCGCCTCAGAAACAAGTGCGAGTAGAGTGCTGTAAGGAGTTTTTGGAGCTCTGCGGTGAAGAACCAACAAATATTTTCGACCGGCTCGTTACTGGAGATGAAACGTGGGTTCACCACTATGACCCTGAAAGTAAGCAGGAGTCCATGCAGTGGCATAAGAAGGGCACAGACCCTCCAACGAAATTTAAAGTCACTCCGTCTGCCGGTAAGGTCATGGCCACAGTGTTTTGGGACTCAAAAGGAATTTTGTTGATTGAGTATCTAAAAAAAGGCGAAACCATAAACGCGGCATCATATGCGAAAACTTTGCGCAATTTAAAGGAAGCAATTAAAGAAAAAAGGCGAGGAAAGCTGACCAACGGTGTGTTGCTTCTTCACGACAAATGCACCGGTTCACACGGCGCGTGTTTCGAAGGCTGCAGTGAGAGAATGTGGTTTCGACGAAATCAATCACCCACCGTATAGCCCAGGACCTGGCACCCCAGTGATTATTATCTCTTCCCAAATTTAAAAAAAAGACCTTCGTGGCAAACGATTTTCCGACGATGAAGAGCTCAAGGCGGCAATAAACACTCATTTTTCCGGAAAAGGAGGAAAGTTATTTTTTTCAGGGTAGTGAAAAAATGATTTCAAGGTGTAATAAATGTATTGAGGTTATGGGGGATTATATTGAAAAATAAAAATATTTTTAATCAAATTCGCATTTTTCTTCATACTGATACCGAGAATACTTTGAACGCCCCTCGTATAATCAACGACCAGACTGGAAAGCAGTAGAAAAGCGTAGTTCTTAACTCTGCCTCCACCGGGAATCGAACCCCTCACGATTAGCGTTCAGGTGTTTAACCGATCGCGTCACGGAGGTCGTCGAGTTAGGTTTAGAAATATATGCTAACGGGATAGGCAGTGTCCACAATCCCGTGGACATACCGCGCCGGCCGAGGTTAGTGCTGTTGGCCACAGCGTTAGAATGCTGACGCCAACCACCTATAGTATATTCGCATTAAGAAAATAGTGACGTCATCGTGAACCCACGATTTGACCAATGAGACGTGACAACGGGTGTCTGCAATTGGTCAATGTGAATTGTTTTCTCATTACTAACGTCTCATTGGTCAGTTTAACCTCTATATATAATGACGTCACTATTTACTTAACGCGAATAGACTATAGATTATCCCCCTTATATACCCATTCTAGGGTCGGGACCCCTCTGTCACGACGCTGCGGTGTGCTCAGGCAGATCTAGATAAATCGCTTTTGCTTGCTTTACTCACACCCATTGAATTTGTCATACATGCTCTTCTGTTCTTTACGCTGATATTAATATATTTAAAAGGTATTAATAATAATTATATCAAAGTATTTATGTAATGCTACAAAAAAATACATACGTAAACAATTATAACTTACAAACTAGGGTAAATAACTTGTTCATATTATTGTCGCACCAAAATAATTAGAAGTATATATATACTTAAGTATATATAAATATTGTTACATACTTTTTATTTTGAAATTTGACATGGATCTGATATTAAACTACGTTTGTGCTTAAACGCAATATTGGACTAAGGACTAACTCCCTTAAAAGTTATAGTTTTAAGAGATTCGCGATTTTACCCATGATTAATAACTAACGGGACTTATCGCGTAAGTTTTTATATAATAAAGTATACATACATACGCTTTACGTATTGTGTATACACACTCCCTTTTTTACTATGGCGTGCTAGTCAGAGGCTTGGATGCCATCTCCGAAATTTCGAAGCAAATAATAAAGTATATATATATATATATATATATATATATATATATATATATATATATATATATATATATATATATATATATATCCCTTATAAGTCTTGTCTAGTAACTTAATCCCTATAACATATAATCCCTCACTCACCTTTAACAGCTGATTGAACTCGTCCGAAAGGTTTGGTAGATCTGGTAGTTTTCCGTCCCTGTAATCGTGCCACTGCTGCCCGTTTTTCGGTAGAGGACCGCCGCCGGCCGCTTCGAATAACGTCAGACCTAAAGCGATAAAGATATGTAAGTAAATGCATAAGGAAATGTTATATAGAAAGTATTATATAATATATTACTTCAGATAGACGACATATTGAAAAAGGGTTAGTTTAGAAGTACCGCCAAGTAAGTATGCGGAGTTTTTTTTAAGTAGAGCGGTTTGTCAGGATCGGGATGGATTCGCGATCTCTGCCTATATGTATGTATTTATTATTAAGTATATGTTATTTAGAAAGTACATATATGATTTTACCCACGTGTATATAGTCAAGTCTATTGAAAAAACAAAAACAAACAAGACATTAAGGCGCTATTTGACACTTATGTTATTCCTTCACCAACTCAACCCTGTTTATAAATAATATTTTTGAGACTCGCTTTTTTATTTATTATACAAGAAAACGGGCCTTATATTACCTTTGCTACCCGACGTTTCGGCCCTGTTGCAATGGTCTTGGTCAACTTCACGTCGGATAGGAAAGGTAATCCTTTTTTAATAAAATATACTACCCGTATATTATATAAATAGTCCCGTTTTCTTGTCAAATATCAAAAGACAAAAGCGTTCTCGACCAATTAAGCTGTGCGGGATAATCAGATGTTCAGGTATCCATCTCCGCAATCCCGGAGGTAGTAATTCTATGGCCACCTCGAATCCGCGTGTTGACCAGATATTTAGTACTCAATGTGACAGGTGGTCAGCCATGTCGCCATTTATAAGCACTAACTATTATCTGTTCGACGAACAGATAGGTTTCCTCACGATGTTTTCCCTCACCGTATAATTCGATGTATGTCGTAAATGTGTTTTTATTACGAAAAATGTACATAGAAATTCATTAAACTTCATTTCCATTGGTACATGCTCAAACGGGATTTGAACCCTGTACCCACTGATACAGAGCCAAGCCCCAAACAACTGAGCTACGTCGAAAGATTTTGAATTAGTATATATAATATACGCGATAAGTCCCGTTATCTTGTCAATGGAATCCTGTACATACCGAATGCGAATATGTCCGCCTTGGTGAGGTTGCTGAAATCCTCATGAAGCACCTCCTTGGGCAGATAGCGGCAGTCGCCCTCTTCTACCAGGGGGGCGGACAAACACGTCACGTGGCCTAAGTCACCTGCGAATCAAAGTAGGAAGTTTTAGGAGATTCGCAATTTACACTCATGATTACAGTATAATCTCATTAATCCGGCACTATTAAAAACCGGAGAGTGCCGGATTATTGGAATGTTCGGATTACTGGATTATAGAGAAAAACTCATAGGTAATGAATGAAATAAAACATTTCATAGAGGGAATCAATGTATGTGATGTATTCGATTATCATTATTCAAATCTAGTGTCTTGTATTTGCGTTTATTTGACATGTTTAACTATAAACTATTATCACTTGAAAAAAAGGAAATCAATCGACATCGTCACTCTATACATAGATACCTATTATAATAATAATAGTAAGCTTTATTCATAGAAACACGTTGACATACAAAGACAGGAAATAAAAAAAAGAGAAAAGAAGTTTATACATGTAAGTTATTGAATCCTACATGTGCATGTCATTGCCCAGTGAAATGGTCCCAGCTCAGCCTATATACAATGATTGAAGTAGAATCACTGCGCTGATCTTATGCTAGAACCATGAGGGTTATGTGCATTCGCCAATTACATTATACAAGCTGAAAACCTAGCCATAATTATAAACAAATACAGCCGTTTAGAAAAATTTAAATGCCAGTGCCAGTAGAATTTAACGAAATACTAATTAATGGCATTGGCGAAATAATAATTATGCAAATATGTGGAGTCAAAATCATCATTTTTTTGCTTTATTATGATATAATGTTTCAATGGAATCCATTTTACCCTTGCATGGTATAATTAACATACATACACATCACGCCTGATTCCCTGTAGAGGGGTAGGCAGAGATCACGGATCTCCATTAGTCCTGATCCTGACAGACCACTTTCGATTCATAGACACTCATACATCTTCTCATACACACTCGGCTGTTATAGGTACTCCTAACGTCACCTTTTTCAATATAGCATCTATCTGACTGTTATAAGTCATATCCATGGAGTAATTAATAAGAGGAGTGGGCCTTACGCAATATTTGTATGGAAACTAGCGTAGCACTACGCGGGGTGAAACGGGGTACGCGTGATGGAGGGGGGATATTACAACCAATCAAAACACGGTATCGACCATCAAATTAGATCTTCTTTCTACTACATTTTTAGACTCCGCACCAATTAAAACACGCCGTTTGGCCTCCGCAACGCGTAACGGGAACCGCTCCTTACGCCGGGTCCACTTTATATTTGGTTCATGGGTCCTACCTATTGGGCTACAGCCGTTTAACATAGATAGATGATTTAATACTAACCAATCTTATACTTGTGCGTGTTGACAGTGCTGCTGTCATAGTCGTCAAAGCCGTCGTCGCTTTCATCCGTGACGGTACCCTCTCGCTCGCAAATGAATATGTTCGCTGGCTTCACGTCCATGTGCACGAGTTGTAGCGAATGGATGTAGCTGGAATTGTATGGATTAGTTTATTTATACGTATACAGGAATTGCATGGATATTTATTTATACATATATACATTTGATTGGCATCCCACAGGAAAGAGAAGGACAGGGCGTCCTAAGTCCACGTGGCGTCGCTCGGTTCAGAAGGAGGCAAAGTCCATGGGACTGCAGTGGGGAGATCTGAAAGAGATTGCGCAAGATCGCCCACGGTGGAGAGACATTCTTCGAGCCCTATATCCCTGCTAAGGGATAACAGGAATTAAGAGAGAGAGATATATATTTGACTTTAACTTAGTTCGTCGGATCGCTCTTTAAACAAAAAAATACAAACGCCCATGCGGGGTAGTCAGAGATTCAGGTATCCATCTCTGCAATGGCGGAGGTAGTAATTCTATGCTACCTCGAAATGTAGCTCAGTTGTTTGGGGCTAGACTCTGTATCAGTGAGTACTGGTTCAAATTCCGCTTGAGCATGTACCAATGGAAATGAAGTTTAATGAATTTCTTAGTACATTTTCGTAATAAAAATACATGTACGAAAGGCGTCGAATACTATGGTGCACCCCGGTGAGGGAAAACATCGTGAGGAAACCTACCTGTACGCCGAACAGGTAACAGTCAGTTCTTGTAAATGGCGACATGGCTTACCTCCTGTCACATTGAGTACTGACTTGGTCAACACGTGAGTTCGAGGTGGCTATAGAAGGTAGTAATTCTATAGCCACATCGAACTCACGTGTTGACCAAGTCAGTACTCAATGTAACAGGTGGTAAGCCATGTCGTCATTTACAGACACTAACTATGAAAAGAATGGTGATCATATATTCAAAAGTAGGTTAGGTTAGTATACGATAAACAACGCACGACCCGAGCGAAGTGCCAGAAGACCGCTTTTGTAATAGTTGATCAACATTATCTAATTATCCTTGTTTACGCTAAATGCCTGGGTTTTTTGCAAAGTCCCAAATTACAGTTTTAAGAGATTCGCGATTTATACTCATGATTAATAACTAACGGGACTTATCACGAAGTTTTTATATATAATAAAATTACCTTTATTACTTTACCATTATATATAAAAACTTACGCGATAAGTCCCGTTAGTTATTAATCACAAGTCCCAAATTTTCAAATAATCCTGCCACATACACACAAGTTGCTGGCCGTGTTCAAAGTTCAGCTTAAGAAGCTCCTACTAAATAGAGCTTACTATTCTATTAAAGAATTTTTTAATGATAAATCGCTTAAGCGATAATTATAAAATAAAATATTTTACCATTATTGACTATTTATACTTTTGATTTATAATTGCAATGTAATTTTAATTTAAACTATTTATTTTTTGACATTTTTATAATTGATTTGTACGCCGAAGCATGACGGCAGACCATGTTGAGACCCTGTAACTTAGATTAAGACCTTTTGTACACATGTTTCACAAATAAATAGATTTTGATTTTGAATAACCAAACTAACCCCAATCCATCTGCTATATGCGCTAGTAGAAGCAACAGTTCGCTCTCGGGCAGGGGTCCCGCTCCTATCTATCTTCTGCTGCAAGGAGCCACCGTCACAGTACTCGTTCTGGATTATCATGTGGTCGTCTTCTGCCCACGCCGAGTAGTATCTAGAGGTTACAGATATATATATATTATTCATTTCAAATTGTACACTGCATTAACTATAAACTAAGACTATAATTAATAACTATGCAGTACAAATGAGTTTTATATATGCCAGTGACCATGGCTGCTGCAACGTAGCCGAAACGTCGGGTTAATAAAGGTAACTTTACTATATAAAAACTTACGCGATAAGACCCGTTAGTTATTAATCATTAGTTTATAGTATTAATACCTAAGAATACATATAAATTCACGTACTTTAATCCTTTTTAGGGTGGACAGAACATCAGAACATTCCACATGAAAACATCTCCTGAGTCATACATTAGCATTAATCTTGGGAGTTGTGATGTTATATGGACCATTGATGGCAGTTTGCTATCCTATCGCCCAATAGATTCCATTGACCCCGAGTGCCTTAGTCATCTCTTACTACATGCCGAGATGAACGACAGCTAGTTGACATATTTTTTACGTATAAAAAGGTAATTAGGTTAGATTTATTATGTTGTGTTTATAATTATGAACGAAAATAAAACAAATATATTGTTGGAGCGGGCTACGAAAGGAATTCAAAGAGCCAAAATGGAAGGTAGAGTTAGATGAATGTCGTGTTGAACATTTACAGTGCCAATCACTATTAACCAAATATAAAGAGGACCCGGCGTAAGGAGCAGTCCCCGTTACGCGGTTCGGAGTCCAAATGGCGTGTTTTAATTGGTGCGGAGTCTAAAAATGTGTAGATACAAAGAAGATATGATCTGGCTAACGAAAGTAGATACTGGATAATTTTTGCAAACTTTTTATATGACAACACTAAAGTGTTCCTACCATCGGATATTTTACCCTACAATTTGGGGTATTTCAAGTAGAAAGTACTTAGGGAACAAGTAATTCCAAAAAGGCATTTTTAAAACAAACTCAATTTGAACATTTTATAAAATGATTTTTACAAATTCGTTACGTCTGCTAAAATTGTGTTAATCGAAAATAAGTTTCGTATCTCCGTGTTGGATCATTTCAAGAGCTACAGTAAGCCTTACGTTGGTCTAATAAATAGCTTAAGTAATTAGGTACACTATGTATTAACTAATTAGGTAGGGAAAAACTTAACAATTTTATTTAAAAAAAATTAATTTGTGTCTATTTTCCGAAAAATTTAGGTAAAATCAGAATTAGTGTATGGTATTCCTATTTCCTGACCGCAGAAGTTGGCGTATTGTTGATGTTTCTTTATGGTTCTTTATGGTTGACTTGCGTAAAGTTAGGTTAGGTTGACTTGCGTAAAATGTCTTGATATTTTTTTATTTTAATTAAGTAAGTACATATTATTCGTTTAAGTAATTTTTTTGTTCTTTTTGTTTCTTTAATACGCTACAATGGAGTGTCGTATCCGTGTAATGTTTGGTATGGAGTTAATAAAGAGATAACAAGTTAAATAAGCTACTTTTAATCACGTCATAACGCGGGACAAAATTGCAAGTATCCACTAGTAAAATAAAAATAAATGTCAAAGTATCAAAGTGAGTTGTTCCGACTTCCTTTTTATTTTAGGTTGCAATGCTAATATATTTTAATTTGCCGCGCTTTTTCAGTATCTACTTTCGTTAGCCAGACTGTACCTGATTTGATTGGCTGATGCCGTGTTTTGATTGGTTATAATATCTCCCCTCCATCCCCCGCGTACCTCGTTTCACCACCCGCGTAATGCCACGCTAGTTTCCATACAAATATTGCGTAAGGCTTTTTATTAATTACTCCATGGCAAACTTACCTAACAACATGCGGAATGCTTGCCGAGCGCTGCATGAGCATACACCTCCGTAAAGGCAGCTCTTTCAGCCGCACTCCCCCCGCGACCGGCCGAATGGACTTCTTGATCGCGTACACACAACCGTCCAACTTGTTGAGACAACGGGACACACGACCAAACTGGCCGGAGCCTATCACGCCTAAATCTACGAATTCCACGTTGTACCTTGATATGTTGGATTCCTGGAATGAAATGGGGTAGTTATATAATACATATACAATATTCGACTAACTCCGTGGTGCGAACTACGCTTTTCTTCTGTTTTCCAGTCTGGTTGGCGATTATATATGTATATATCTATCCATAATAAGTATATATTTGTTAAACATACGTTGACTAGTACCCTACACAAGTCTTAAATGTACTACCGCTGATACTTCCTCTAACTGTAAATGATTAATATTATATTATATTTAAGACACTATTATATTAAAGCAGCTGTAGCCCAGTGGGTAAGATCTCGGACTTCGTATGAGAAAGATCCTAGGTTCGAATCCCAAGTCTGGCATGTACCAATGAATGAAACAATGGGCTAGTTTCAATTGGTGTAATAGTGTCCAAATATTATTATTATTACTACTTTTGCAGATAGTCAGCATCTACAACCAACATACACTGATAATTGCCTATTTTCAAAGCGCGACAGAAGTCATACATGTTATTAGGATTAATCAACATACACTGACTATTGCCTATTCTGAAACGTGACTAAGGTCATACATGTTATCAGGACTTACCCTTAGCCTTTTAGGTCTCTGTTCAGGCGTGGAATCCCCCCACGGTGGTGTTTTAGAGAGAGCTCGCTTCTTCTTGTTCAACGCTTGTCCTGTAATACACACATTCATTTATTCACATCCTTAAATTCCTTATTGAAAACAAACAAACGCATTCACGACCATTAACCCTTGCGGGGTAGTCAGAGGTTCAGGTTTCCATCTCCGCAATTGCGAAGGTAGTAATTCTATGGACACCTCGAACCCACGTTTTAACCAGATAGTCAGTACTACAATGTGACAGGTGGTCAGCCATGTCGCCATTTACAAGCACTAACTATTACCTGTTCGACGAACAGGTAGGTTTCCTCACAATGTTTTCCCTCACTGTATAATTCCTTATGGAGTGGATAACAATTGGGGAGACATAAAAACCTTCGTCACTTTTATCAGTAGTATTAGGATTATGATAGGCATTTATACTAAACATTAGTGACTAGTACCAAGAGACATCATTAACCCCTAGTCTCTTAGTCACCTTCTACAACATGTCAGGATGAAAGGCAGCTAGTTAGCATTCTATTTCAATCCCATACAGAATGAACAAGATATATGATAGTCACAAAGACAACATATTAAAAAAAGATTAATTTTGAAGTACCTATAACCACTAAGTGTGTATGAATGTATTAATGCCAATGAAGGAAAAGTGGGTTTATCTGGGATCAAAATAATTGGGGTTCTGTGAATCTGCCTGGCATGATTTGAATGTTTATATTCACAACAACTTTCAAATCAATGTCTTATTCAATGGAAACGTGATTTGTTTTGTAAGTAATCTTTAACAATTATAGACTGTACTAGCACAAATAGACTAGTCTCAAATCCACTTTTATGACTTTCAATAAGTAATATTTATTATCCTTATTTTGAATAATGGATG